>OZ018299.1:0-131000 GCA_963969485.1 Nomada goodeniana
ACCTAACCCAAACCTAACCCAAACCTAACCCAAACCTAACCCAAACCTAACCCAAACCTAACCCAAACCTAACCCAAACCTAACCCAAACCTAACCCAAACCTAACCCAAACCTAACCCAAACCTAACCCAAACCTAACCCAAACCTAACCCAAACCTAACCCAAACCTAACCCAAACCTAACCCAAACCTAACCCAAACCTAACCCAAACCTAACCCAAACCTAACCCAAACCTAACCCAAACCTAACCCAAACCTAACCCAAACCTAACCCAAACCTAACCCAAACCTAACCCAAACCTAACCCAAACCTAACCCAAACCTAACCCAAACCTAACCCAAACCTAACCCAAACCTAACCCAAACCTAACCCAAACCTAACCCAAACCTAACCCAAACCTAACCCAAACCTAACCCAAACCTAACCCAAACCTAACCCAAACCTAACCCAAACCTAACCCAAACCTAACCCAAACCTAACCCAAACCTAACCCAAACCTAACCCAAACCTAACCCAAACCTAACCCAAACCTAACCCAAACCTAACCCAAACCTAACCCAAACCTAACCCAAACCTAACCCAAACCTAACCCAAACCTAACCCAAACCTAACCCAAACCTAACCCAAACCTAACCCAAACCTAACCCAAACCTAACCCAAACCTAACCCAAACCTAACCCAAACCTAACCCAAACCTAACCCAAACCTAACCCAAACCTAACCCAAACCTAACCCAAACCTAACCCAAACCTAACCCAAACCTAACCCAAACCTAACCCAAACCTAACCCAAACCTAACCCAAACCTAACCCAAACCTAACCCAAACCTAACCCAAACCTAACCCAAACCTAACCCAAACCTAACCCAAACCTAACCCAAACCTAACCCAAACCTAACCCAAACCTAACCCAAACCTAACCCAAACCTAACCCAAACCTAACCCAAACCTAACCCAAACCTAACCCAAACCTAACCCAAACCTAACCCAAACCTAACCCAAACCTAACCCAAACCTAACCCAAACCTAACCCAAACCTAACCCAAACCTAACCCAAACCTAACCCAAACCTAACCCAAACCTAACCCAAACCTAACCCAAACCTAACCCAAACCTAACCCAAACCTAACCCAAACCTAACCCAAACCTAACCCAAACCTAACCCAAACCTAACCCAAACCTAACCCAAACCTAACCCAAACCTAACCCAAACCTAACCCAAACCTAACCCAAACCTAACCCAAACCTAACCCAAACCTAACCCAAACCTAACCCAAACCTAACCCAAACCTAACCCAAACCTAACCCAAACCTAACCCAAACCTAACCCAAACCTAACCCAAACCTAACCCAAACCTAACCCAAACCTAACCCAAACCTAACCCAAACCTAACCCAAACCTAACCCAAACCTAACCCAAACCTAACCCAAACCTAACCCAAACCTAACCCAAACCTAACCCAAACCTAACCCAAACCTAACCCAAACCTAACCCAAACCTAACCCAAACCTAACCCAAACCTAACCCAAACCTAACCCAAACCTAACCCAAACCTAACCCAAACCTAACCCAAACCTAACCCAAACCTAACCCAAACCTAACCCAAACCTAACCCAAACCTAACCCAAACCTAACCCAAACCTAACCCAAACCTAACCCAAACCTAACCCAAACCTAACCCAAACCTAACCCAAACCTAACCCAAACCTAACCCAAACCTAACCCAAACCTAACCCAAACCTAACCCAAACCTAACCCAAACCTAACCCAAACCTAACCCAAACCTAACCCAAACCTAACCCAAACCTAACCCAAACCTAACCCAAACCTAACCCAAACCTAACCCAAACCTAACCCAAACCTAACCCAAACCTAACCCAAACCTAACCCAAACCTAACCCAAACCTAACCCAAACCTAACCCAAACCTAACCCAAACCTAACCCAAACCTAACCCAAACCTAACCCAAACCTAACCCAAACCTAACCCAAACCTAACCCAAACCTAACCCAAACCTAACCCAAACCTAACCCAAACCTAACCCAAACCTAACCCAAACCTAACCCAAACCTAACCCAAACCTAACCCAAACCTAACCCAAACCTAACCCAAACCTAACCCAAACCTAACCCAAACCTAACCCAAACCTAACCCAAACCTAACCCAAACCTAACCCAAACCTAACCCAAACCTAACCCAAACCTAACCCAAACCTAACCCAAACCTAACCCAAACCTAACCCAAACCTAACCCAAACCTAACCCATTTTTTTTTTTTTTTTTTTTTTTTTTTTTTTTTTTTTTTTTCGAGGTGGAAATCTTCAAAAGACACCTCCTGCCCTGGGGACGGGCATGAGGTAGTGTCGGATTTTTACCGACTAAAAACCACCTCGGTTACCTTTCCTCTACGCTATGGGGAGGCTCCGGGAACTCCGGAGATTACTTCCGGTGCCTCCCCGCATCCTGGCTGTCGACAGCCCCTATCCTTGAGTCGGGGTCAGAGGGACCCTCCCTCCTTGTATATCGCCACGCCGGGGGCAACACCCGGCGCAGCCCTCCTCCTGGCCGTTGATTGGAGCGGCTCGGGTCCCCACCTGAGGCCACTCCCGGCTCTTTGACGGCCTCGCGCGCAGGGAGCGAAGAAATAGTGCTCCCTCCAGGTGAGCCGCCATTCTGCATATAAGCTTGGCACCATTCCAAGTGGTGCGGCGGAGAGATACCCCCGCACCCTCGGCCGTGCCACCGCTTATGCCTCTGCGCAGATCACAGGTGAAAAGAAAAAACTCCGTCTATCAGGCAGTCCTGCGACTTGCAGAGGGGCGAAGCCCTTCCACGGCAGGTCCACCCATCCATCAGGCGATGATGATGATCGTCCGAGAGACGAGGAGGGGATGCCTCCAGCCTCTCCCGGGCGTCATCGCCTTTACACTGCGGAGGGGGCAGGGGAACCCACCAACGGGCGTGCCCGTGGCCGGCGGGTCCTGCCTCTCCGCCTCTCGCGTCGGGTGGGGTCGGATAACTCCCGATCCCGCTCCGATGCCTCCTTTCTACGAAGAACTACCTCGCAGAAGGAGGCCATCGCCGTCCAGGCCCTCCCGCTTCTCAACATCTTGAAGACGATGTTAGTCAGCGAGAGGTCCGCTCCAATATGCGCTCTTAAGTCGCGCCGCTCTTCCGCCCACTCCGGGCACTCCTCCAGAGTGTGCTGCGCCGTGTCCATGGCCGCGCCGCACTCGCGGCACTCCGCCGTTGTTTCCGCCCGGATCCGGCACAGGAACTCACCGAAACATCCGTGTCCAGTGAGAACCTGTGTGACCCGGTAGGTCAGGGTCCCTCTTCCACGGTCCAGCCACTCGTCCATGTTGGGCAGGACGGCTCCGACGGCCCGCTGCGTAGCTCCCCGGTCCAGGAGCTCTTCCTTCCACTTCGTGCGCGCAGCTAGACGAGCTTGCCGTCTCACGCTTTCCTCCTCCTCGATGGTTACATGGGTACCCCCCGCACGGAGTTCACGGAGACGCTCGTATACGAAAGCGTCTCCCTCCGCCAGAAGATCGAGGGGCACCGTGCCCGCCAGTACCAGAGCCGCCTCGTGGGATATCGTGCGGTATCCCCTGGCCACCCTGATGGCCATCCTCCTCTGAACGCGGCGCAGTAGCGTCCTGCTGCGTCTCCTGGCCATCAGGGCAGACGCCCATATCGGTGCGCCGTACAGGGCCATGGACCGCACGATTCCGAGGTAGAGACGACGCACTCTCTCCTCCGGACCCCCGATGTTGGGGAGCAGGCGACCAAGCCCGGTCGCCGCCCTCTCCAATCGCGGGACCAGACGATCGAAGTGCGCCTCGAAGCGCCATTTTCCGTCCAGGAGAAGACCGAGATAGTTCATTCGGTCTCCAACCTGGACGTACTCTCCTCCTACAAGAATAAAAGTCCTGGGTGGTCCCCCGCTCCGAGACCTGTCGTGAAACCACATGGCCTCGGTTTTCTGCGGGGAGATCTCTAGCCCCAGTCCTCGTATGTTATTAGTTATTGTTGCCAAACCTGTCTCTGCAAGGCGGGTGGTCCTTTTCCAATCCCTCCCAACGGCCATCAGTAGCGTGTCGTCCGCATAGCAGGTGAGCGTGACGCCTGCAGGTAGGGCAGCCCGCAATACACTGTCGTATCCGATGTCCCACAGGATGGGGCCCAGAACCGAACCCTGCGGGACGCCGCGATCCACTGATCTCGCGCACATCCGACTTCTCCAGCCCGGGTATTCCACCCACCTGTCCCTCAGGTAGTCCCTTAGGACCCTCCTCACATAGAGGGGCACTCCATGCTCCTCGAGCGCCCTCCCAACTCGGCCCCAGGGGAGAGAATTAAAGGCGTTAGTGATGTCTAGGCTCACCGCCAACGCCACTCCCCCCTGAGACGTGGCCGAGTCCGAGAGGGACTTCACGCGGCCGACAGCGTCGACCGTCGATCGTCCCGCCCTGAATCCAAACTGGGACTCGGCCAGGTCCGGGCCCACCCGGGACAGGTGCCCAGCGAGGCGGGAAACTACCACTCTCTCGAACAGCTTCCCCACCTCGCTGAGCAGACAGATCGGCCGGTATGCCGAGGGAGAATCGGCTGGCTTCCCTATCTTCTTAAGCAGGACCATCCCGCTCCTCTTCCACGCGGACGGGACACGTCCGGCCTTCAGGCAGGCGTTGAAAAGGCGCCTGAGTCGGGGCCCCAGGACGCGTAAGGCTAGGGCCATGGCTCGGCCCGGTACGCCGTCTGGACCCGGAGCGGTGTTTCGGATCCCCATCCTCTTGACTGCAGTAGCCAGCTCCTCCGCTGTCACCTCCAAGTCATCCGACCAGTTGGATGGATCCGTGTCTTCTATCTCCGGAGCCGGTTCCCTCCCCTCGTCTGGGGGGAACAGGGTACTAACCACCCTGTCCAGGAAGCTGGGGTCCAGTGTCTCCGTCACAGGGGGCACCCAGGCGCGAAGTTTTCCCATCACCATCTTGTACGGACGCCCCCAGGGGTTCCGTTCCAAGTCTTGTAGAAGTTCCGTCCATGCGCCGGCCTTCGCCTTCCTAATGACCAGCTGAAGAGCCACCACCTGCTCCCGGTAGTCCTCGTATAATTGATATTCCCTGGCCAGGTCGCGGCATCGTTTACGACGGGCCCTCTGGAACAGACGCCGGGCACGCGCGCAGGTACAGCGCATCAGCGCTATCTCCCGCGACCACCAATACGTCGCCTGTCGTTTCGGTGGGTGGGAGCGGGGCATGGCGACCTCACATATCGCCACCATACTCCTTTGGAATCGTGTCGCTTCCTCCTCGATGTCCAGGACTGGTTCATCCAGGATGTCGGGCCAGGCCACTGCGAGGGACGCTGCCATCAGCGCGTCCTCGTCCATACGCTTGAGGGCCCATCTCTTCCTGTTTGGGACAGAAGAATTATTAGAGGTTGAAGATCCGTAAGCCCCACCCCTTCGACCCCTTCCCGTTGGCCCACGGCCCCGGGTGGCGCGCACCTCCATCACGATGTAGAGGTGGTCGCTTAATGTTTCCACCTCTCGCGCCACCCTCCAGCCTCCTACGCGTTTCACCACCGAGGAGGAGGCCCACGTTAAGTCGACGATGGACTCTCCCTGGTAGCGGACGCAGGTGCTGTCAGACCCCCGATTTAACAGACGGAGGTCGGAGCCAGCCGCCCAATCCAGCACCGCCTCGCCCCTCAGGTCCGTCCCGGGGGAGCCCCAGGCCTGAGATTTGGCGTTGAAGTCCCCCAGGACAATAGTCGGACGGGGTCGATACCGCGAGACGCATCTCGCTACCCCATCCAGGAATTCGCCGAAGGACCCGAGGTCCCAGCTTGGCGGTGCGTATATACCCACCACCACCGTGTCACCCCACTGTGCCGCGATGTAGCCGTCGCCACTCTCCAGTTTTGAAAAGGACAGCGGCGCCGTAGTTCCCCCGAGGATTATCGCTACCGAGCCACCCGGGTTGCTCACCCAGTTTGGGTGGTCCGGAATCCTATATGGCTCGGCAGCGACCGCCAAACCGGCACCCCACTCGACCATGTGCTGGACAAGCATGTCCTGCGCACCGGCCGAGTGGTTTAGGTTGGCTTGGATCAGCAGGGCCATGGCCCCTTCACTGATCCAGCTCCATGGCCCCTCCTTCCGCGGGCTGCTTCTCGCTTGCTGCAGGTGTCGCCGGTGGCGCCGGTGCTGCTGCATCCTTCTCCTTTCCTTCCTGTCCTTCCAGGCTTAGGGCGGCTAGTTTAGGAGCCAGTTGCGTCTGCTGGGCCTCCTTGACTCCTTGATTTCTTCCTCTTCGTGGTGGAGGTGTGCAGCCCTTCGTTCCCATCCGATGGTCGGATGGTCTCCCGGTGTCAGCGCACAGGGGGCACTTGGCGGCGCTCCTGCATTCTGCCGCCTTGTGTTCGGCGCTCCCACAGTTGTGGCAGCGCCCGCTGCGGTCCACACTACTAGTGCATCGCTGCCTCACGTGGCCTGTCTCTAGGCAGCGGAAACATTGTAGCGGGCGGTCCGCCAATGCTTCTATCCGAGCCGTGGTCCAGCCGACTCGGATCTTCTTTGCCGCTGCAATCTTCCTTGCAGCAGCCAGCGGGCACCTAACCCAGGCGGTGCCCAGGCCTAGCGGAGACGACCGAATCTCCCCGGTCTTGACCTCCGCCGTGCCACATCCCCCCGCTGTCGCGATGGCCGCGGTCACATCCTCCGTTGTGGTGGCCGCTGTGAGATCTCTCACCCTCAGTTCGGCCATCTTCACTGGACGGGCCACTGTGACGCCCTCCTCGGCGCCCAGGACTTCCCGCATTTTTTGGGCCAGTGCGTCGGCCTTCGCTGCCCCTTCCGGTCCGGGGATTTCCAAGAGGAGACCGCCGGTGACTGCCCTTTTGGGTCGCAGTTCCGTTATGTTCAACTCCGCCAGGTTGATTCGGCTGGCGGAGCCCATTGCCTCGGCGTAGGTTATCTTGGCCCCGTCCTTGATGGTCAGGGCCACCGCCGCTGTGCGCGGGGGCCTACGCTGCAGTACTTTTGTGTCTGCTGCTGTCTTCCTTTCCTTTCCGGCGTCCTTCTTTCCCGGTTGTTGTTTTTGCCTTTGCTGCTCCTTTCCTTTCCCTGGGAGAGCCGGGGGTGGGACCGGGCGTCCGTGTGCCCGGGCCTCGGCTCTTTTGGATTTCCTGCCTACTACCGTTGCCCAGGTTTCGCTGTCCGGGGCAGAAGTAGAGGTGGGGCCCTGCTTCGGCGGGAGAGACGGATCTCGGTGTTGGATCACCACAGGCGCTGTGTGCTCCGCTACACCGTTCTTCGCCCTCATCTCCTCCCTCGCGGCTCGAATGCGTGAGACTCCCGGTGTCTCCGTTCTACTCGCTGTTTTTGCTGTCATGGACGAGTCCCTCCGGGGGGGGGGACCCATCGCCCAGCTCGCCGAGAGTTCTTTACGGAGGGAAACCAACTTCTTTTCGACTCGCCCCATGAGGGCGTCGAAAAGGGCTCCCAAGCGCTCCTCGGTGATAGGAGGGGCGTAGTCGGTGGAGGAGAGACGAGACTGCTTCCCCTTCGGTCCTTTCTCTGTAGATTTTACTGACGTTGTGTCAGTCATTGCTTTTTCCGCCTTTGTCGCAGCCAGTGCCGACTCGAGGTCAGCCACTCTTCCGCGCAGCCGGAGGTTTTCCTCCTCGATGTGCTGCGCATTTGTGGAGGCAGACCTCTTTGCCAGTTCCGTAGCAGCGATACTCACTTTTAGGGCTGCCACCTTCAGGTCCCTAATATAGGTCCCTTTCAAGTGTGAGCTTGTGAGAGCCACTTTCTTCACTACCGCCATCTGCGATATAATTTCCGCTCCTATGTTGGGCGTCGGCTGAATCCTCAGCTCCTCCGCCATCTCCGTCTCCGAGGGCATTTTCTTGGGCCGCCTCGGTGGTGACCCCTCCTCCTCGGAGCTTATCGCTCTTCGCCCCTTGTTCGCTGGCCGCTTCTCGTCCGACTCCCTGGATGATCGCGGCCTCTTCCTGCAGGTCACGGTGGATTCGCTGGATTCCGTGTCCCCTTCTTCGGTGCTTATTACGTGAACCTCTCGGGTCCGCGTCGTCACCTTGCCCCGTGTGCTACCCCTTGCTGTTTTTGAGGTAGCCTCCTTGTCGTCACTTCGCTCCGCAGGTTGCCCTGCTGGTGCGCTCCTTCCCGCCGGACTCGCGCTGTTGGAGCGCGGTCCCACATCCTTCCGTGTTTTGTTAATTGTTTTTCTTGGATACCTGGCAGCAGCGGAGGCCACGGCAGATGCATTGCTTCCAGCACTAGGATACATAATTCCTCCTTCGCTTCGAACTTTGGACGATAGCTATTCGTGTCACCACTTATACCAATCGTATTTTACTTTCATTGAGGTTAGCCGTGACGCCGACGATGGTGCCAAGCGCCACGAAGAATCCCGTTTCGCACAAAGAGCACTAGGGGGGGGGGGGGCCGCGAAAAATTCGCGTTTCGCACTACTAGCACTAGGGGGGGGGGCGTCGCGCGGAGCGAAGAATCGCGTTCCGCACAAAGAGCACTAGGGGGCGCCGCGCGGAGCGAAAAATCGCGTTTCGCACTACTAGCACTAGGGGACGTCGCGCGGAGCGAAAAATCGCGTTTCGCACTACTAGCACTAGGGGGCGTCGCGCGGAGCGAAGAATCGCGTTCCGCACTAAGAGCACTAGGGGGCGCCGCGCGGAGCGAAAAATCGCGTTTCGCACTACTAGCACTAGGGGGCGTCGCGCGGAGCGAAAAATCGCGTTTCGCACTACCAGCACTAGGGGGCGTCGCGCGGAGCGAAAAATCACGTTTCGCACTACCAGCACTAGGGGGCGCCGCGCGGAGCGAAAAATCGCGTTTCGCACTACCAGCACTAGGGGGCGTCGCGCGGAGCGAAAAATCGCGTTTCACACTACTAGCACTAGGGGGCGCCGCGCGGAGCGAAAAATCGCGTTTCGCACTACTAGCACTAGGGGGCGTCGCGCGGAGCGAAAAATCGCATTTCGCACTACTAGCACTAGGGGGCGTCGCGCGGAGCGAAAAATCGCATTTCGCACTACTAGCACTAGGGGGCGTCGCGCGGAGCGAAGAATCGCGTTCCGCACTAAGAGCACTAGGGGGCGTCGCGCGGAGCGAAAAATCGCGTTTCGCACTACCAGCACTAGGGGGCGTCGCGCGGAGCGAATAATCGCGTTCCGCACTAAGAGCACTAGGGGGCGCCGCGCGGAGCGATGAATCGCGTTTCGCACCAAGAGCAAAAAGGGGGCGCCGCGCACCGCGAAGAAACCCGTTTCGCACCAAGAGAAAAAGGGGGCGCTAGGAGCGTGGCGTGCCCAAAAACGATGGCCGATGGCCCGCCGCCATTTTGAGGTTACTAGAGGTTAAGTTTACCAACGCCATCACGCACACGTCTTTTCGTAGGTGGGCAGGAAAACTTTCCTGGCACCAATTAGCCCACGACCGAGAGTCGAACGTCCGCTACCGATGTGACTAGTTATATTATCACAAAAACCATTTGGTACACTGATTTCCGAACAAATAACTACACTGTTGCTTCGTACGACATGCCTCGTCCAGCGCCATCTTCCAACCAACCCAAACCTAACCCAAACCTAACCCAAACCTAACCCAAACCTAACCCAAACCTAACCCAAACCTAACCCAAACCTAACCCAAACCTAACCCAAACCAAACCTAACCCAAACCTAACCCAAACCTAACCCAAACCTAACCCAAACCTAACCCAAACCTAACCCAAACCTAACCCAAACCTAACCCAAACCTAACCCAAACCTAACCCAAACCTAACCCAAACCTAACCCAAACCTAACCCAAACCTAACCCAAACCTAACCCAAACCTAACCCAAACCTAACCCAAACCTAACCCAAACCTAACCCAAACCTAACCCAAACCTAACCCAAACCTAACCCAAACCTAACCCAAACCTAACCCAAACCTAACCCAAACCTAACCCAAACCTAACCCAAACCTAACCCAAACCTAACCCAAACCTAACCCAAACCTAACCCAAACCTAACCCAAACCTAACCCAAACCTAACCCAAACCTAACCCAAACCTAACCCAAACCTAACCCAAACCTAACCCAAACCTAACCCAAACCTAACCCAAACCTAACCCAAACCTAACCCAAACCTAACCCAAACCTAACCCAAACCTAACCCAAACCTAACCCAAACCTAACCCAAACCTAACCCAAACCTAACCCAAACCTAACCCATTTTTTTTTTTTTTTTTTTTTTTTTTTTTTTTTTTTTTTTTTTTTTTTTTTTTTTTTTTTTTTTTTTTTTTTTTTTTTTTTTCGAGGTGGAAATCTTCAAAAGACACCTCCTGCCCTGGGGACGGGCATGAGGTAGTGTCGGATTTTTACCGACTAAAAACCACCTCGGTTACCTTTCCTCTACGCTATGGGGAGGCTCCGGGAACTCCGGAGATTACTTCCGGTGCCTCCCCGCATCCTGGCTGTCGACAGCCCCTATCCTTGAGTCGGGGTCAGAGGGACCCTCCCTCCTTGTATATCGCCACGCCGGGGGCAACACCCGGCGCAGCCCTCCTCCTGGCCGTTGATTGGAGCGGCTCGGGTCCCCACCTGAGGCCACTCCCGGCTCTTTGACGGCCTCGCGCGCAGGGAGCGAAGAAATAGTGCTCCCTCCAGGTGAGCCGCCATTCTGCATATAAGCTTGGCACCATTCCAAGTGGTGCGGCGGAGAGATACCCCCGCACCCTCGGCCGTGCCACCGCTTATGCCTCTGCGCAGATCACAGGTGAAAAGAAAAAACTCCGTCTATCAGGCAGTCCTGCGACTTGCAGAGGGGCGAAGCCCTTCCACGGCAGGTCCACCCATCCATCAGGCGATGATGATGATCGTCCGAGAGACGAGGAGGGGATGCCTCCAGCCTCTCCCGGGCGTCATCGCCTTTACACTGCGGAGGGGGCAGGGGAACCCACCAACGGGCGTGCCCGTGGCCGGCGGGTCCTGCCTCTCCGCCTCTCGCGTCGGGTGGGGTCGGATAACTCCCGATCCCGCTCCGATGCCTCCTTTCTACGAAGAACTACCTCGCAGAAGGAGGCCATCGCCGTCCAGGCCCTCCCGCTTCTCAACATCTTGAAGACGATGTTAGTCAGCGAGAGGTCCGCTCCAATATGCGCTCTTAAGTCGCGCCGCTCTTCCGCCCACTCCGGGCACTCCTCCAGAGTGTGCTGCGCCGTGTCCATGGCCGCGCCGCACTCGCGGCACTCCGCCGTTGTTTCCGCCCGGATCCGGCACAGGAACTCACCGAAACATCCGTGTCCAGTGAGAACCTGTGTGACCCGGTAGGTCAGGGTCCCTCTTCCACGGTCCAGCCACTCGTCCATGTTGGGCAGGACGGCTCCGACGGCCCGCTGCGTAGCTCCCCGGTCCAGGAGCTCTTCCTTCCACTTCGTGCGCGCAGCTAGACGAGCTTGCCGTCTCACGCTTTCCTCCTCCTCGATGGTTACATGGGTACCCCCCGCACGGAGTTCACGGAGACGCTCGTATACGAAAGCGTCTCCCTCCGCCAGAAGATCGAGGGGCACCGTGCCCGCCAGTACCAGAGCCGCCTCGTGGGATATCGTGCGGTATCCCCTGGCCACCCTGATGGCCATCCTCCTCTGAACGCGGCGCAGTAGCGTCCTGCTGCGTCTCCTGGCCATCAGGGCAGACGCCCATATCGGTGCGCCGTACAGGGCCATGGACCGCACGATTCCGAGGTAGAGACGACGCACTCTCTCCTCCGGACCCCCGATGTTGGGGAGCAGGCGACCAAGCCCGGTCGCCGCCCTCTCCAATCGCGGGACCAGACGATCGAAGTGCGCCTCGAAGCGCCATTTTCCGTCCAGGAGAAGACCGAGATAGTTCATTCGGTCTCCAACCTGGACGTACTCTCCTCCTACAAGAATAAAAGTCCTGGGTGGTCCCCCGCTCCGAGACCTGTCGTGAAACCACATGGCCTCGGTTTTCTGCGGGGAGATCTCTAGCCCCAGTCCTCGTATGTTATTAGTTATTGTTGCCAAACCTGTCTCTGCAAGGCGGGTGGTCCTTTTCCAATCCCTCCCAACGGCCATCAGTAGCGTGTCGTCCGCATAGCAGGTGAGCGTGACGCCTGCAGGTAGGGCAGCCCGCAATACACTGTCGTATCCGATGTCCCACAGGATGGGGCCCAGAACCGAACCCTGCGGGACGCCGCGATCCACTGATCTCGCGCACATCCGACTTCTCCAGCCCGGGTATTCCACCCACCTGTCCCTCAGGTAGTCCCTTAGGACCCTCCTCACATAGAGGGGCACTCCATGCTCCTCGAGCGCCCTCCCAACTCGGCCCCAGGGGAGAGAATTAAAGGCGTTAGTGATGTCTAGGCTCACCGCCAACGCCACTCCCCCCTGAGACGTGGCCGAGTCCGAGAGGGACTTCACGCGGCCGACAGCGTCGACCGTCGATCGTCCCGCCCTGAATCCAAACTGGGACTCGGCCAGGTCCGGGCCCACCCGGGACAGGTGCCCAGCGAGGCGGGAAACTACCACTCTCTCGAACAGCTTCCCCACCTCGCTGAGCAGACAGATCGGCCGGTATGCCGAGGGAGAATCGGCTGGCTTCCCTATCTTCTTAAGCAGGACCATCCCGCTCCTCTTCCACGCGGACGGGACACGTCCGGCCTTCAGGCAGGCGTTGAAAAGGCGCCTGAGTCGGGGCCCCAGGACGCGTAAGGCTAGGGCCATGGCTCGGCCCGGTACGCCGTCTGGACCCGGAGCGGTGTTTCGGATCCCCATCCTCTTGACTGCAGTAGCCAGCTCCTCCGCTGTCACCTCCAAGTCATCCGACCAGTTGGATGGATCCGTGTCTTCTATCTCCGGAGCCGGTTCCCTCCCCTCGTCTGGGGGGAACAGGGTACTAACCACCCTGTCCAGGAAGCTGGGGTCCAGTGTCTCCGTCACAGGGGGCACCCAGGCGCGAAGTTTTCCCATCACCATCTTGTACGGACGCCCCCAGGGGTTCCGTTCCAAGTCTTGTAGAAGTTCCGTCCATGCGCCGGCCTTCGCCTTCCTAATGACCAGCTGAAGAGCCACCACCTGCTCCCGGTAGTCCTCGTATAATTGATATTCCCTGGCCAGGTCGCGGCATCGTTTACGACGGGCCCTCTGGAACAGACGCCGGGCACGCGCGCAGGTACAGCGCATCAGCGCTATCTCCCGCGACCACCAATACGTCGCCTGTCGTTTCGGTGGGTGGGAGCGGGGCATGGCGACCTCACATATCGCCACCATACTCCTTTGGAATCGTGTCGCTTCCTCCTCGATGTCCAGGACTGGTTCATCCAGGATGTCGGGCCAGGCCACTGCGAGGGACGCTGCCATCAGCGCGTCCTCGTCCATACGCTTGAGGGCCCATCTCTTCCTGTTTGGGACAGAAGAATTATTAGAGGTTGAAGATCCGTAAGCCCCACCCCTTCGACCCCTTCCCGTTGGCCCACGGCCCCGGGTGGCGCGCACCTCCATCACGATGTAGAGGTGGTCGCTTAATGTTTCCACCTCTCGCGCCACCCTCCAGCCTCCTACGCGTTTCACCACCGAGGAGGAGGCCCACGTTAAGTCGACGATGGACTCTCCCTGGTAGCGGACGCAGGTGCTGTCAGACCCCCGATTTAACAGACGGAGGTCGGAGCCAGCCGCCCAATCCAGCACCGCCTCGCCCCTCAGGTCCGTCCCGGGGGAGCCCCAGGCCTGAGATTTGGCGTTGAAGTCCCCCAGGACAATAGTCGGACGGGGTCGATACCGCGAGACGCATCTCGCTACCCCATCCAGGAATTCGCCGAAGGACCCGAGGTCCCAGCTTGGCGGTGCGTATATACCCACCACCACCGTGTCACCCCACTGTGCCGCGATGTAGCCGTCGCCACTCTCCAGTTTTGAAAAGGACAGCGGCGCCGTAGTTCCCCCGAGGATTATCGCTACCGAGCCACCCGGGTTGCTCACCCAGTTTGGGTGGTCCGGAATCCTATATGGCTCGGCAGCGACCGCCAAACCGGCACCCCACTCGACCATGTGCTGGACAAGCATGTCCTGCGCACCGGCCGAGTGGTTTAGGTTGGCTTGGATCAGCAGGGCCATGGCCCCTTCACTGATCCAGCTCCATGGCCCCTCCTTCCGCGGGCTGCTTCTCGCTTGCTGCAGGTGTCGCCGGTGGCGCCGGTGCTGCTGCATCCTTCTCCTTTCCTTCCTGTCCTTCCAGGCTTAGGGCGGCTAGTTTAGGAGCCAGTTGCGTCTGCTGGGCCTCCTTGACTCCTTGATTTCTTCCTCTTCGTGGTGGAGGTGTGCAGCCCTTCGTTCCCATCCGATGGTCGGATGGTCTCCCGGTGTCAGCGCACAGGGGGCACTTGGCGGCGCTCCTGCATTCTGCCGCCTTGTGTTCGGCGCTCCCACAGTTGTGGCAGCGCCCGCTGCGGTCCACACTACTAGTGCATCGCTGCCTCACGTGGCCTGTCTCTAGGCAGCGGAAACATTGTAGCGGGCGGTCCGCCAATGCTTCTATCCGAGCCGTGGTCCAGCCGACTCGGATCTTCTTTGCCGCTGCAATCTTCCTTGCAGCAGCCAGCGGGCACCTAACCCAGGCGGTGCCCAGGCCTAGCGGAGACGACCGAATCTCCCCGGTCTTGACCTCCGCCGTGCCACATCCCCCCGCTGTCGCGATGGCCGCGGTCACATCCTCCGTTGTGGTGGCCGCTGTGAGATCTCTCACCCTCAGTTCGGCCATCTTCACTGGACGGGCCACTGTGACGCCCTCCTCGGCGCCCAGGACTTCCCGCATTTTTTGGGCCAGTGCGTCGGCCTTCGCTGCCCCTTCCGGTCCGGGGATTTCCAAGAGGAGACCGCCGGTGACTGCCCTTTTGGGTCGCAGTTCCGTTATGTTCAACTCCGCCAGGTTGATTCGGCTGGCGGAGCCCATTGCCTCGGCGTAGGTTATCTTGGCCCCGTCCTTGATGGTCAGGGCCACCGCCGCTGTGCGCGGGGGCCTACGCTGCAGTACTTTTGTGTCTGCTGCTGTCTTCCTTTCCTTTCCGGCGTCCTTCTTTCCCGGTTGTTGTTTTTGCCTTTGCTGCTCCTTTCCTTTCCCTGGGAGAGCCGGGGGTGGGACCGGGCGTCCGTGTGCCCGGGCCTCGGCTCTTTTGGATTTCCTGCCTACTACCGTTGCCCAGGTTTCGCTGTCCGGGGCAGAAGTAGAGGTGGGGCCCTGCTTCGGCGGGAGAGACGGATCTCGGTGTTGGATCACCACAGGCGCTGTGTGCTCCGCTACACCGTTCTTCGCCCTCATCTCCTCCCTCGCGGCTCGAATGCGTGAGACTCCCGGTGTCTCCGTTCTACTCGCTGTTTTTGCTGTCATGGACGAGTCCCTCCGGGGGGGGGGACCCATCGCCCAGCTCGCCGAGAGTTCTTTACGGAGGGAAACCAACTTCTTTTCGACTCGCCCCATGAGGGCGTCGAAAAGGGCTCCCAAGCGCTCCTCGGTGATAGGAGGGGCGTAGTCGGTGGAGGAGAGACGAGACTGCTTCCCCTTCGGTCCTTTCTCTGTAGATTTTACTGACGTTGTGTCAGTCATTGCTTTTTCCGCCTTTGTCGCAGCCAGTGCCGACTCGAGGTCAGCCACTCTTCCGCGCAGCCGGAGGTTTTCCTCCTCGATGTGCTGCGCATTTGTGGAGGCAGACCTCTTTGCCAGTTCCGTAGCAGCGATACTCACTTTTAGGGCTGCCACCTTCAGGTCCCTAATATAGGTCCCTTTCAAGTGTGAGCTTGTGAGAGCCACTTTCTTCACTACCGCCATCTGCGATATAATTTCCGCTCCTATGTTGGGCGTCGGCTGAATCCTCAGCTCCTCCGCCATCTCCGTCTCCGAGGGCATTTTCTTGGGCCGCCTCGGTGGTGACCCCTCCTCCTCGGAGCTTATCGCTCTTCGCCCCTTGTTCGCTGGCCGCTTCTCGTCCGACTCCCTGGATGATCGCGGCCTCTTCCTGCAGGTCACGGTGGATTCGCTGGATTCCGTGTCCCCTTCTTCGGTGCTTATTACGTGAACCTCTCGGGTCCGCGTCGTCACCTTGCCCCGTGTGCTACCCCTTGCTGTTTTTGAGGTAGCCTCCTTGTCGTCACTTCGCTCCGCAGGTTGCCCTGCTGGTGCGCTCCTTCCCGCCGGACTCGCGCTGTTGGAGCGCGGTCCCACATCCTTCCGTGTTTTGTTAATTGTTTTTCTTGGATACCTGGCAGCAGCGGAGGCCACGGCAGATGCATTGCTTCCAGCACTAGGATACATAATTCCTCCTTCGCTTCGAACTTTGGACGATAGCTATTCGTGTCACCACTTATACCAATCGTATTTTACTTTCATTGAGGTTAGCCGTGACGCCGACGATGGTGCCAAGCGCCACGAAGAATCCCGTTTCGCACAAAGAGCACTAGGGGGGGGGGGGCCGCGAAAAATTCGCGTTTCGCACTACTAGCACTAGGGGGGGGGCGTCGCGCGGAGCGAAGAATCGCGTTCCGCACAAAGAGCACTAGGGGGCGCCGCGCGGAGCGAAAAATCGCGTTTCGCACTACTAGCACTAGGGGGCGTCGCGCGGAGCGAAAAATCGCGTTTCGCACTACTAGCACTAGGGGGCGTCGCGCGGAGCGAAGAATCGCGTTCCGCACTAAGAGCACTAGGGGGCGCCGCGCGGAGCGAAAAATCGCGTTTCGCACTACTAGCACTAGGGGGCGTCGCGCGGAGCGAAAAATCGCGTTTCGCACTACCAGCACTAGGGGGCGTCGCGCGGAGCGAAAAATCACGTTTCGCACTACCAGCACTAGGGGGCGCCGCGCGGAGCGAAAAATCGCGTTTCGCACTACCAGCACTAGGGGGCGTCGCGCGGAGCGAAAAATCGCGTTTCACACTACTAGCACTAGGGGGCGCCGCGCGGAGCGAAAAATCGCGTTTCGCACTACTAGCACTAGGGGGCGTCGCGCGGAGCGAAAAATCGCATTTCGCACTACTAGCACTAGGGGGCGTCGCGCGGAGCGAAAAATCGCATTTCGCACTACTAGCACTAGGGGGCGTCGCGCGGAGCGAAGAATCGCGTTCCGCACTAAGAGCACTAGGGGGCGTCGCGCGGAGCGAAAAATCGCGTTTCGCACTACCAGCACTAGGGGGCGTCGCGCGGAGCGAATAATCGCGTTCCGCACTAAGAGCACTAGGGGGCGCCGCGCGGAGCGATGAATCGCGTTTCGCACCAAGAGCAAAAAGGGGGCGCCGCGCACCGCGAAGAAACCCGTTTCGCACCAAGAGAAAAAGGGGGCGCTAGGAGCGTGGCGTGCCCAAAAACGATGGCCGATGGCCCGCCGCCATTTTGAGGTTACTAGAGGTTAAGTTTACCAACGCCATCACGCACACGTCTTTTCGTAGGTGGGCAGGAAAACTTTCCTGGCACCAATTAGCCCACGACCGAGAGTCGAACGTCCGCTACCGATGTGACTAGTTATATTATCACAAAAACCATTTGGTACACTGATTTCCGAACAAATAACTACACTGTTGCTTCGTACGACATGCCTCGTCCAGCGCCATCTTCGAACCCAACCCAAACCTAACCCAAACCTAACCCAAACCTAACCCAAACCTAACCCAAACCTAACCCAAACCTAACCCAAACCTAACCCAAACCTAACCCAAACCTAACCCAAACCTAACCCAAACCTAACCCAAACCTAACCCAAACCTAACCCAAACCTAACCCAAACCTAACCCAAACCTAACCCAAACCTAACCCAAACCTAACCCAAACCTAACCCAAACCTAACCCAAACCTAACCCAAACCTAACCCAAACCTAACCCAAACCTAACCCAAACCTAACCCAAACCTAACCCAAACCTAACCCAAACCTAACCCAAACCTAACCCAAACCTAACCCAAACCTAACCCAAACCTAACCCAAACCTAACCCAAACCTAACCCAAACCTAACCCAAACCTAACCCAAACCAAACCTAACCCAAACCTAACCCAAACCTAACCCAAACCTAACCCAAACCTAACCCAAACCTAACCCAAACCTAACCCAAACCTAACCCAAACCTAACCCAAACCTAACCCAAACCTAACCCAAACCTAACCCAAACCTAACCCAAACCTAACCCAAACCTAACCCAAACCTAACCCAAACCTAACCCAAACCTAACCCAAACCTAACCCAAACCTAACCCAAACCTAACCCAAACCTAACCCAAACCTAACCCAAACCTAACCCAAACCTAACCCAAACCTAACCCAAACCTAACCCAAACCTAACCCAAACCTAACCCAAACCTAACCCAAACCTAACCCAAACCTAACCCAAACCTAACCCAAACCTAACCCAAACCTAACCCAAACCTAACCCAAACCTAACCCAAACCTAACCCAAACCTAACCCAAACCTAACCCAAACCTAACCCAAACCTAACCCAAACCTAACCCAAACCTAACCCAAACCTAACCCAAACCTAACCCAAACCTAACCCAAACCTAACCCAAACCTAACCCAAACCTAACCCAAACCTAACCCAAACCTAACCCAAACCTAACCCAAACCTAACCCAAACCTAACCCAAACCTAACCCAAACCTAACCCAAACCTAACCCAAACCTAACCCAAACCTAACCCAAACCTAACCCAAACCTAACCCAAACCTAACCCAAACCTAACCCAAACCTAACCCATTTTTTTTTTTTTTTTTTTTTTTTTTTTTTTTTTTACGAGGTGGAAATCTTCAAAAGACACCTCCTGCCCTGGGGACGAGCAGGAGGTAGTGTCGGATTCTTACCGACTAAAACCACCTCGGTTGCCTCTCCTCTGCGCTTGTTGGGGAGGCCCCGGGAACTCCGGAGATTACATCCGGTGCCTCCCCACGCTCTGGCTGTCTCAGCCCCAGCCCTCGGGAGGGTCGCATGGACCCTCCTTATCCGTCTCTCCGCCGCGCCAGGGGCAACACCCGACGCGGCCCTCCTCCAGGCCGTTGATCAGAGCAGCTCGGGTCCCCATCCGAGCCGCTCACGGCACTCCGACGCACCCGCGCACAGGGAGGGAAACGTGTTTCCCCTCCCAGCGGGTCGCCGGTCTGCTGGCCAGTGGTGGCGCCATTCCGGGGGGGTGCAGGCGGGGAAACAGCGCCACACCCTCGGCCACGCCACCACTTTTCCTCTTCGCATCGCTAGGGGGGGGAGGGTATGATTCCCCCCACCCGCTCCCGCCGCTCATTTCGGCCGTCGGTTAACCCTGCGGGGTAACAGGAGGGCAAGCGTCCTCCCACAGCAGGGCCAACCTTTCGCCGGGCGGCTCCAACGGTCCTCCATCTATTGAAGGGGCGGGGATCTCGCCAGCGGGCGCGTCCGTGGCCGGCGAGTCCTGCCCCTCCGCCTCTCGCGTCGGGCGGGATCGGAAAGCTCCCGATCCCGCTCCGCTGCCTCCTTTCTGCGAAGGACAGCTTCGCAGAAGGAGGCCATCGCCTCCCATGCCCTCCCGCTGCCCAGCATCCTGCTGACGACGCTCGGCAGCGAGAGGTCCGCCCCCACATACGCCCTCAGTTCGCGCCTTTCCGCCGCGAACCGGGGGCACTCCTCCAATGTGTGCTGCGCTGTGTCCAGCGCAGCTCCACACTCCCTGCATTCCGCCGTCGTCTCGGCCCGTATCCGACACAGGAACTCACCGAAGCATCCGTGTCCGGTGAGCACCTGCGTGACCCGGTAGGTGAGGGTCCCTCTGCCGCGGTCCAGCCATTCGTCCAAACTGGGCAGGACCGCCCCGACCGCCCGCTGCGCGGCTCCTCTGTCCATTAGCTCCTCCTTCCATTTGTTCCGCGCAGCCAGCCGGGCCTGGCGCCTAATTCCCACCTCTTCCTCGACGGACACCATCGCGCCCCCCGCACGGAGTTCGCGGAGACGCTCATAAACGCGAGCGTCCCCCTCCGCAAGTAGGTCGAAGGGCACGGTGCCCGCCAACGTCAGCGCCGCCTCGTGGGATATCGTGCGGTATCCCCTGGCCACCCTGATGGCCATCCTCCTCTGCACGCGGCGCAGCATTGCCCTGCTGCGCCGCCTGACCATCAGAGCCGACGCCCATATCGGGGCGCCGTACAGGGCCATGGACCGCACGATCCCGAGGTATAGGCGGCGCACCCTCTCCTCCGGGCCCCCGACATTGGGGAGTAGGCGACCAAGGCCGGTAGCCGTCCTCTCCAGCCGAGGGACCAGACGGTCGAAGTGGGACCCGAAACGCCAGTGGCTGTCCAGGAGGAGACCAAGATAGTTCATCCTGTCCCCAACCTGGACGTACTCCCCCCCCACCAAGATCCAGGACCGGGGTGGTCCCCCGCTCCGAGGCCCGCCCCTGTGAAACCATATGGCCTCGGTTTTCTGCGGGGAGATCCGCAGCCCCAGCCCCTGGATACCGTCGACGACGGCGGCCAGCCCCGTCTCGGCCAGCCGAATGGTCCTCCTCCATTCCCTCCCGACGGCCACCAGTAACGTGTCGTCGGCGTAACACGTCAAGGAGACGCCAGTCGGGAGGGGAGCCCGCAGCACGGAATCGTATCCGATGTCCCACAGGATGGGGCCCAGGACCGACCCCTGCGGGACACCACGATCCACCGCCCTCGCGATCACCCGGCCCCCTCTGCCCGGGTATTCCACCCACCTGTCCCTCAGGTAGTCCCTCAAGACCCTTCTTACATAGAGGGGCACACCGTGGTGTTCAAGTGCCCCCCCTATTTTGCCCCAGGGGAGAGAGTTAAAGGCGTTGGTGATGTCCAAACTCACCGCCAACGCCACCCCCCCCTGGGACGTGGCCGAGTCCGAGAGGGACCTCACCCGGCCGACGGCATCGACCGTCGAGCGTCCCCCCCTGAAGCCGTACTGGGACTCGGCCAGGTCAGGACCTACCCGGGACAGGTGCCCCGAGAGGCGGGAAGCCAACACCCTCTCGAAAAGCTTCCCCACCTCGTCGAGGAGACAAATCGGCCGATACGCCGAGGGCGAGTCTGCGGGCTTTCCCAACTTCTTCAGGAGGACCATCCTCCCCTTCTTCCAGCCGGACGGGACTCGCCCCGTCCTCAGGCACGCGTCGAACAGACGCCTGAGACGGGGCCCGAGAACGCGCAGGGCCATAGCCAAGGCCCGGCCCGGCACGCCGTCAGGACCCGGGGCGGTGTTGCGTGCCCCCATCCTCCTGACGGCCACGGCCAGCTCCTCCTCCGTGACCCCCATGTCGTCGGACCAGCTGGTCGGGTCCGACTCCCCGAGCTCCGGTGCCGATTCCCCCCCCTCGTCTGGGGGGAACAGGGTGTCCACCACCCTGTCTAGGAACTCGGGGTCCAGCGTCTCCGTCACGGGGGGCGCCCATGGACGAATTTTGCCCATCACCGTCCTGTAGGGGCGCCCCCAGGGGTCACGATCCAGGTCTTGGAGGAGCTCCGACCAGGCATCGGCCTTCGCCCTCCTGATGGCCAGCTGCAGGGCCACCACTTGCTCCCGGTAGCCCTCGTACAGCTGCCGCTCCCTCGCCAGGTCGCGACGTCTTCTTCGACGGGCCCTCTGCAGCAGTCGCCGGGCGCGCGCACAGGTGTGGCGCATGCGCGCAATCTCCCGGGACCACCAGTACGTTGCCCGTCGATTCGGCGGGCGGGACCGGGGCATGGCAACGTCGCATATAGCCGCCATACCCCTCTGGAGCCGCGCCGCCTCCTCCTCGACGTCCACGATTGGCCCGGCCGGCATCTCGGGCCAGGCCACGGCGAGGGACGCCGCCATCAGGGCGTCCTCGTCCAGGCGCTTCAGCGCCCACCTCTTCTTCTTTGGGGGAGCGATTACAGGGGGACCCAACAAACCCCCTCCCCTCCTGCCCCTTCCCGACGGCCCCCGGCCCCGGGTGGCGCGCACCTCCATAAGGATATAGAGGTGGTCGCTCAGCGATTCCACCTCCTGCGCCACCCTCCAGTCACCCACGCGACTCACCACCGAGGGGGAGGCCCACGTCAGGTCGACAATGGACTCCCCCTGGTAGCGCACGCAGGTGCTGACGGACCCCCGATTCAGCAATCGGAGGTCGGAGCCGGCCGCCCAGTCCAGCACCGCCTCGCCCCTCAGGTCCGTCCCGGGGGAACCCCAGGCCTGGGATTTGGAATTGAAATCCCCCAGGACAATAGCCGGACGGGGCCGATACCGCGAGACGCATCTCGCGACCCCGTCCAGGAACTCGCCGAAGGACCCGAGGTCCCAGCTTGGCGGCGCGTAGACCCCTACCACCACCGCGTCGCCCCACTGTGCCGCGACGTAGCCGTCGCCGCTCTCTAGCAGCGAGAACGGCAGCGGCGCCGCAGCTCCCCCGTGGATTATCGCTACCGAGCCGCCCGGGTTGCTCACCCAACTTGGGTGATCCGGGATCCTGTACGGCTCGGCAGCGACCGCCAACCCGGCACCCCACTCGACCATGTGCTGAACAAGCATGTCCTGCGCACCGGCCGAGTGGTTTAGGTTGGCCTGGATCAGCAGGGCCATGGCCCCCTTATGTGCTCTGATCCATGGCCCCTTCCTCCACGGGCCTCTTCTCCCTCGTTGCGGCTGGGCTCGCCGGTGGTGGCATCGCCTCTTCCTCCCTCCTCTTGTCCGGGGCCGGGGCCCCCGGTACTGCCGCTCCCGTTGCCTTTTGTGCCTCCAGGCTCAGAGCGGCCAGTTTGGGGGCCAGTTGGGTCGTTGTCGCCGCCGTCCCTCGGGCTCCCCCTTGCTGCCTCTTCCCTTTGGGTGGGGGCGCACACCCCTTCGTCCCCATCCTGTGCCCCGAGGGTCTTCCCAGATCGGAGCACAGGGGGCACTTCGGTGGGCTGGTGCATTGTGCCACCCTGTGCTCGGGACTCCCGCAGTTATGGCAGCGCCCGCTGCGGTCCACAGTGCTGGTGCACCGCTGCCTGACGTGGCCCGTTTCCAGGCAGCGGAAGCACTGCAGCGGGCGGTCCGCCAGCGCCTCCACCCGGGCCGTTGTCCACCCGATTCTTATCCTCTTGGCAGCCGCTATCCTCCGCGCAGCCACCAAGGGGCACCTCACCCAGGCGGTGCCCAGGCCCAGCGGAGACGACCGTATCTCCCCGGTCTTCACCTCCGCCGGGCCACATCCTCCGGCCGCCGCAATGGCTGCGGCCACGTCCCCAGTTGTGGTGGCCGCCACTAGGTCCCTGACCCTGAGATCGGCCATTTTGACGGGGCGCGTCACGCTGACCCCGTCCTCCGCCTTCAGCACTTCCCGCATTCTCAGGGCCAGTGCTTCTGCCTTTGCGGCCCCCTCCGGCCCCGGGATCTCTAAGAGGAGCCCTCCGGTAGCCGCCCTTTTAGGTCTCAGCTCCACGATGTTCAGCTCCGCCAGATCTATTTTGCTGGCGGAGCTCATCGCCTCCGCGTAAGTGACCTTCGCCCCTTCCCTGATTGTTAGGGCGACGGCAGCTGTACGCGGAGGCCTCCTTTGCTGGACCTTGGGAAGGGCGGCCTTGACTCCCTCCTTTCTGTCCCTCGGCGGCTGCTGCTGCTGCTGCTGCGGCTGCGGCTGTCGCTGCCCTCTCGCCTCGATCCTCCTCGTCTTTCGCTCGTCTTTCGACCGGCCACTACAGCCCAAGTGTCCCCGCTCTGCTGTGCCCGAGGGACGGGGTTGGGGGAGGGGGCCGGCGTGGGTGGGGCAGGTATCTCCCGCCGTCGTGCCGCAGCGGGTCCGGCAGGCTCTCCTCGCCCGCTCGCCACCGTCGCCTGGGCCCTCACCTCCCTGATGCGGGCCTCTCCCGCCGTCTCGGGTCTCCCCGCCGCCGACGTGACCCTGCGAGGAGCTTCCCTCGCCCAGCCCGCGGAGAGCTCCTTCCTTAGGGAGACGAGGCGCCTCTCCACCCTCCCCATGAATGCGTCCAACAGCGCCCCCAGCCGCTCCTCCGTTATGGCTGGGGCACTCGTGCTGGCTGAGGCGTGGGCAGTCCTCTCCTTCGGTTTCCGGGCAGCTCCGGAGTTCTCCGCCGTTGCTGCTGCCTTTGGGGCCGCCTTCGCTGGGGCCGCCTTCGCTGCGGCCAGCGCCAACTCGAGGTCAGCCACCCGTCCGCGCAGCCTGAGGTTCTCCTCCTCGATATGCTGCGCGTTGGTCGTGGCCGACCTTTTCGCCATCTCGGTGGCCGCCGCGCTGACTGTCAGCGCGGCCACCTTCAGGTCCCTCACATATGTTCCCTTCAGGTGGGAACTCGTGAGGGCCACCTTCCGCACCACGTCCATGTGCGAGAGAATCTTCGCCCCCAGATTAGGCGTCGGCTGCTCCTTCAGCTCTCTCGCCATCTCCGTCTCCGTGGGCATCCTCTTCGCGGCCGATGAGCGTCTGGGAGGAGACACCTCCTCCTCAGAGCTCGCCCGCCCCCTTCCTTTGCGGTACAGTTTTCCGCCGTCTGCCTCTTTGGAGACCCTCGGTCTCTTCCTTCCCTTTGTTGTTGACACGCTGGACTCCGTGTCGCAGTCATCCTCGGAGATTTCGCAGACCGGTTTCCCGGCCTGCGCCGCCTCCGCGCCTCTTGCGCCACCCCTCGATGGTCCAGGGGTCGCCTCCTTTCCGCCGTTGTTACATCTCACAGGTTTCCCTGTGAGTGTGGCCCTCCTCGCCGGACTCGCACTGCGAGAGCGCGCTCCCTCCTCTCCTCGTGTTTTTGTTGTGTTTATTTCAGACATATTTGGCAGGTACAGTTGAAACACTTCGCCCATCATGGGACCCCCACCGCAGTGGGGGCACTTCCGTGTTTAAATTTTCCCCTAGTTATGGATGCCGAAGCCGAGAAGCGGTTTTTCGGATGGTCAGTCCTATCGGCACCAGGTGACTCTACAGAAAAATGTTACGGGATAGGCCCGCGCCATATTAGATGCTAGAGGTTTAACGTCACCCCTGTTGAATGGGCGACACCGGATCCGAGCCGATGCCAGACCCAAACTTCGGGCTAGACGTGCTGCGATTTAACCTACGCAGCGTCGGTTACGAGGAAATACTGACCGGGTAATCCTCCATACCTGCGCCCGAATACCCCACTTCAACCCCGTCATAGGCTCCAGACAGTGAAACGCGTGAGCGGTTCTCCCACGTTTAACGTACGGGTTCACGGGACCTTTGCCATAATTACAGGACTTACATTTACCCTTATTACTACCGCAGAGGTCAGGTACTAACATCACGCGCCACTCCGGTCGGGGGGCAACTACTCCCCCCTTGGTTAGTCTGCCGGGAATATCCATAGGGCATCGACCGCAGCCCATTCACACACACAATCACACCAAAGGTGAGCCGCTGCTTTGTTTTCACCGTTCAGCCCAAGCCCTTCCGGCATGGTTGGACCTGCCGGGAATGAAGCTCCCGCCGGCATGGTCTTGGGCCTCATTACGGCTACTTAAGCCCCTACACCACGTCAAGGTGGCGGCTCCTAGTAGGGGAACCCAAACCTAACCCAAACCTAACCCAAACCTAACCCAAACCTAACCCAAACCTAACCCAAACCTAACCCAAACCTAACCCAAACCTAACCCAAACCTAACCCAAACCTAACCCAAACCTAACCCAAACCTAACCCAAACCTAACCCAAACCTAACCCAAACCTAACCCAAACCTAACCCAAACCTAACCCAAACCTAACCCAAACCTAACCCAAACCTAACCCAAACCTAACCCAAACCTAACCCAAACCTAACCCAAACCTAACCCAAACCTAACCCAAACCTAACCCAAACCTAACCCAAACCTAACCCAAACCTAACCCAAACCTAACCCAAACCTAACCCAAACCTAACCCAAACCTAACCCAAACCTAACCCAAACCTAACCCAAACCTAACCCAAACCTAACCCAAACCTAACCCAAACCTAACCCAAACCTAACCCAAACCTAACCCAAACCTAACCCAAACCTAACCCAAACCTAACCCAAACCTAACCCAAACCCAAACCTAACCCAAACCTAACCCAAACCTAACCCAAACCTAACCCAAACCTAACCCAAACCTAACCCAAACCTAACCCAAACCTAACCCAAACCTAACCCAAACCTAACCCAAACCTAACCCAAACCTAACCCAAACCTAACCCAAACCTGACGCAGAACTGACGCAGAACTGACGCAGAACTGACGCAGAACTGACGCAGAACTGACGCAGAACTGACGCAGAACTGACGCAGAACTGACGCAGAACTGACGCAGAACTGACGCAGAACTGACGCAGAACTGACGCAGAACTGACGCAGAACTGACGCAGAACTGACGCAGAACTGACGCAGAACTGACGCAGAACTGACGCAGAACTGACGCAGAACTGACGCAGAACTGACGCAGAACTGACGCAGAACTGACGCAGAACTGACGCAGAACTGACGCAGAACTGACGCAGAACTGACGCAGAACTGACGCAGAACTGACGCAGAACTGACGCAGAACTGACGCAGAACTGACGCAGAACTGACGCAGAACTGACGCAGAACTGACGCAGAACTGACGCAGAACTGACGCAGAACTGACGCAGAACTGACGCAGAACTGACGCAGAACTGACGCAGAACTGACGCAGAACTGACGCAGAACTGACGCAGAACTGACGCAGAACTGACGCAGAACTGACGCAGAACTGACGCAGAACTGACGCAGAACTGACGCAGAACTGACGCAGAACTGACGCAAACATGACGCACAACTGACGCAGAACTGACGCAAACATGACGCACAACTGACGCAGATCTGACGCAAACATGACGCAGAACTGACGCAGAACTGACGCAGAACTGACGCAGAACTGACGCAAACATGACGCAGAACTGACGCAGAACTGACGCAAACATGACGCAGAACTGACGCAGAACTGACGCAAACATGACGCAGAACTGACGCAGAACTGACGCAGAACTGACGCAAACATGACGCAGAACTGACGCAGAACTGACGCAAACATGACGCAGAACTGACGCAGAACTGACGCAAACATGACGCAGAACTGACGCAGAACTGACGCAAACATGACGCAGAACTGACGCAGAACTGACGCAGAACTGACGCAGAACTGACGCAGAACTGACGCAAATCTGACACAAACAGGCCGGAAAGAAAGAGAGCTAATGAATCCATGAATTCAAACACGAATCCAAGCCAGAGGCATAAGCTACCATCTCCAATAGGTGTGAACATTATCCCATGTGTCGTTCATTTGTTATAAACAATTAAACAATTGAAATTGTTATTACGGCCAACTGAGCATAGGTACAGTACCGGGCTATTTTTTTTTTCATGTAGCTTATACGTTTCCCTTTCATTGGACACCAAATTTATTAACAAACAATCTACAGCAGCCGAGATAACCATTTTTAAAAAATTTTGTCGGTAACGGTATGTCGATAACCTGACATGTGGCGCCATCTCGCGTTTGCGGCCTTTTTTGCGATTTCGGACACCGCCAAAACCGAATTCCCCGATTACATCGTTAATTTAAACAATTGCGTTTTTCTCGGCTTCCAGTCCGTATTTGTTAACCGGGCTTGTCTTAAATTAAAGCTACAAGCCGTAGCTATCTTCTCCAACAGTTGGAACAATATGGCATACGCGGTTTAAAAGTTATTAACAATTGAAAAATCGGGAAAAATGCACTCCGGGTCACTGCATTTATCTCGGCTTCTGGATGTGTTGGATTAATGATCGAGTGCTCAAAATGAAGGTAAAGGACGCCACTACACGACAACAAAGAATTTACAACTGCTGCATGTGCTGTTTACATGTTATAAGCTATTTAACAATTCGTTTGAGAATTGCCCCGAAGCTATACACGAGGGCCGATCTATTGGTGGATCAGATTGTTCCTTGAGTTGAGAGCTCCAATCTGAGAGGTCGTTGATTAAAATCGACCCAGGAGAAGCCGAGATAATCGAATTTGTTTAAAGAATTTATAAACAAATGCGATTACTGCCACTTCCTGGCGAGATACATCATCCTGGCGAGTGTAATTTATACTCCGATTCGGAGTAGGTCCAAGGATTCTTGGCGATGTCTCGGCGAACATTTCTTAGGGAAAAGAACGAGCATTAAGCGGCCATTAGAGTACATTGTATCCTAAGTGCAATGCGCAGTCAATTCGCTCGAATTATTTTCCACATAATTATCAAACGTCTCTTAAACGTTTAATAGTTATACAGTAAATAATTGATTGCCCAGGTCTCACCCCGTGGAGGTTACTGCGCCTGGAGACCCACCCTAGCCACGGCCCTTCCACCCTCCAATTACGCAAAAACTAATTCTACTATCATTTGTAAGGAAGAGAAATCTCCTATTATTGTCAATTTATAGAACGTTCATTAATTGACCGTAGTACAAATACGACAACAACAGCAGTGCTTAAAGAATCGCGACCGCGAGCTAAATTGAATATCACAAGGAAACCTGTAAGAAAATCTGCAGCAGGATTCAATTTCCTGAAATAAAACTTTCTTAAAAATATATCCTATGACCTTAAAAAAACTGGACAAGGAAATATAATTGCAGTGGTGAACACTGCTGTCTTAAAAACTGAGACACAGCAGTAACAATAGTTAGAAAATTCACGACCGAAAACTAAATTGAATATCGGACGGAAACCTGAAAGAAAATCTGCAAGAGGATTCAATTTCCTGAAATAAAACTTTCTCAAAAATATATCCCAAGATCTGAAAAACTAGACAACGAAATATTATTTCAGTGGTGTACACTGCTGTCTTAAAGACTATGACACAGCTGAAAAATAAATCCTCCCTTATTAAATACTAGATTAGATTTAAATGCGCCCTGCCTGTCTAAAGATCTAACTTAAAACTAGTACGACCCTACCTAGTATAACATCTAAGAGTTCAATTAAAAGGACAATTTCAATAATATCCTACCTACATAGGACTCTAATAAATACCTTACCATACTCATGTAGGTATAAGTATGTATATACTTAATTCCTCTTGAATTAGTCCATATTAATATCGTGGTCCATGGTTTCCTAGAACAGACTGAAACACCTGCCAATCATTTTTGGTTGAATAAACCCTGCCTAATTGAAAGTCTAATAATTTCAATTCATGTAAAACCTGCCTGTTTAAAGATCTAGGATTGTGTGTTCAACTGAACCCTACCTACATAAGGAGGCAAAAGTATTGTTCGATTTATAATTGGGCCTGCCTAATTAATTATCTAACACCTGTAATTAGTTAAAAGAGCAGGGGCAGGGGCATTGACGGGGGCAGTGGCGGGTGGGGTGGGGTGGCGTGCGCGAGCATGTGGCTACATTATATGTATTTTCATGAATCCTCTTCTTTAGTTGATTCTTTTCAATGCTTCTGAAACAAACACAGACTCGAAATAATTAGTAAAGCTTTATAAAAACTAATTCTTAAACTCTCCGAAATTGGATCGATGAGGCTGGCTCTTTCATTTGGTAGTTTCCAATCGTGTCTTTGATAATATTTCTGGGCTTTTATTGTATTCATTCCACTTTTTAATCTCTGGCGTACTTGCATTTGTTTAATATATCATAATTGGATTAATCTTGAACAATCTCATGCATTGGATTAGTAACATCCACAAGCCCCTCCATGTTATATTGAAATGAAGATGCTTTTAATTCGTAATAACCGATTTTTATCGAAGATAATAAATCCCAATTGATATGAAAAGTGTAGCAACATTTTAATAACAATCGGTACTTGGATTTCGACCAAGTTGATATATTCTTTCCCACTTTTTAGATCAAACTGAATGGTAGTATCTATTTCATTAAAAACTCAAAAATTGAAGTAGTCACATTTCGCTACAATTGATTCTATTTTGCTTCTACAAAGAAGCGACAAACGATTATTCGGAAGCAAAATATCAAACCTCCACTATCGCCATGCCGAGGTCCAAGTACAGCCAAAAACATTTTTCGTGCAAGGATTTTTGTTTAAACATTTACGGATATAAACATTCAAAAGAAGAGACGACATTGAAATCTTTGCATTTTCAGTACTTTTCGAACATGATAATAATCAAAGATCATTGCAATATACGATGAAAGAAATACAGATGTACTTACTCTTCAAGTTGATGGATGAAAGCCCGAACTCGCCGAACAGCATAGGTGTTGACTCTAATACCGGAATAGTTATTGCGATTAAAAGCAAATAAAATAAAAGACTACTATCGCGCGCGTTTCATAATTGTGATCGACGAACAAAGTGACTCTACTTTTCGCGTGAACAATATTTCGAAGCAAACACTGACTCTACTTTCGCGTATCTATAGTAGTATTTATATTTAATTATAATTATCAAGAGCGGTTGCGCTCAAAAAATAATACAAAGAACTTTAACGGAACAAGCACTGACTCTACTGACCGCATTGCGCGCGGCCATCAAAATTTTCTGAAAGAAAATCTGTACAAATTAGTAAATGAGGGGAGGAGATAGAAATTCAAACAATACACATGTGATTTTATTTGTCTCTTTCTTATTTCTGTATGTCTGTAGAGGAATTACTGCTTTCGTTTTAATAAAGTACTACTGTATTATTAATTGTCTATTGAAGATATATTCTTATAGATTAATATAAATGACGTATCGAAAGCATACTGTCACTATTCTTTGTCAGGGTTTTAAAGGTGATCATGATGCTAGTAAGTAAACAATATCGCGAACATTTATAAGTTTTCATAGGTGCTTGCAGAAATCAAGACTCCAAACTATTTATCATGCTTCAAGGGCATGTCAACAAGTACGTAACTACGCGAGCAATCCTGCGTCGAAAATACAATTTGACCGTACTTGAGATAATAACATGAATGACAGAGATAATAAAAGTATCAACAAGAACACTAGTGAAGCTATAATTGAAATCGTGACCGGAATGCAGTAAAACGTGAAAGTATTTCAATTTGTCGTTTAAAAATAATGAAATTGACGGTCTCTAGTTTCAATTGCGAATAGTCTATTTGAAAGGTTTTCATTATTTAGTGAATGTGTATATACGAATTGAGAGAAGTAAGTATTGAAATCTAGTTACCATAATGAAAGTTCAATAACCTTCAACCAAAGGAAACGAACTAGTGCCGAAAACCAATCGCCCGATAACAGGAGATATACATAAATCATTCAAATTATAAGTTAAATGTTACCGGTCCTTCGTCAGAAGTCGGCAGAGTAATTGTTAAGCATCGTAGTAATTGTATCTCGATACCCTATTCCTGCAGCCTCGATATATTATTCTCTACCAACCAGTCATCCATTGGACCTGCAACAAAAAGAAAAGCAATGTGATAAACCTGTGTTAAAATCAGTATCGAAATCGGTATGTAAATGTCATTGCAAACAAAATAAAGATTCGAAAAACCGCTCAAACTAATAAATTAATTAACCCGATATTTTAATAAACGACTAGTTATCGCGTATCAAAGAATCGGTGGTACCGGATAACCGGTCAAGCGTCCAGCGAAGGAGACTCGATAAAGAGTTTAATGTACACCCGCGATAGCCAAACGATTGTTAAAGAAATGCGTATTAATTAATAGAAGCTAATAAATAGTCAAGGGTATGCGGTGGTAAAGTAGACTCCGAGATGTTATTGCATTGTTGACATACATGTCACTAACCTTCGACAGCATAGACGACAAATACGTTACGACGCTTGAACTGGTACTGACACCGCGCGCACCGCGCACTAGGCATCCCCACTCCGCCACGCACCGGCGCGTATAAAAAAATTTAAACAAACCCGATTACAGCCATTTCCTGGCGCGATACATCAAAGACCACTGGACATAAATTAAAGCTAGGAGTATCATCTAACATCTCCAATAGGTGTGAACAATAATCGAAGTGCAGTTCGCTTGTTATAAACTATTAAACAATTGAAGTTGTTATTACAAACAACTGCTTGCATTTACAGCAAGGCAGTATTTTTTATCGAGTAGCTTATGCGATTCCCTTTCATTTGAGACGTCGTTGAATAACATCCGCAATCTAGAAGCCGAGATAATTGGATTTGTTTAAACAAATTTTCAACAAATGCGATTTCAGCCACTTCCTGGCTAGGTACAGCAATGACCAAATGACATAAAATAAAGCCAGCGGCATTGGCTACCATCTGCAATAGGTGTGAACATTATCCCATGTGTCGTTCATTTGTTATAAACAATTAACCAGTTGAAATTGTTATTACGGCCAAATTCATATGGTTACAGCAACGGGGTATTTTTTATCGTGTAGCTTATTCTTTCCCCTTTCATTTGACATCTCATATGTATTGATGGGATGTGAATAGTGGACATCCACTATTTATAAAGAAGTGCTTGAATTCATGTGTCCCTCGTATCCCTGCCTTACCATCACCCTAAGTGTGCTTTACTGTCGCCATCTATGCAGGTATTACTGGAACTACTCTGATTTCTGCCATTTCTATATTAAGGTAGATAAGAGGCACCAGTAGTTTCAAGGAGTTCTGCATAGATGGCGATACCATAACAGGCACTGTAGAAATGGCAGAGACCTGCGTACTTTTAAGTGCATCTTAATTAATTTATCAATTCAAATATACAGATAAGTGTTTGATTTACAAAAGAAAAGGCCTTTTGGGGAATAAGAAAATGTAACTCCCAAAAGTTGTTGCATGAAGAACTCATTCACTTGTCTGTCCATTTAAGTAACTACAGTGGGCAGTAATGCCCGCTTAATGTTCGCTGTATTGGGGCTGCATAGCGAACCCAAACCGGGGAATGTGACTTACCAGTAATTGTTCATGTTTATCGCTGTTCGGTACGCTCTCGTTACACTGTGTCGGTGAGATATGTTGAGGGCAATTGGTGACCACAAGTTGAGGTAATTAAAACATACATCGATCGTTTGAAGTGCAAAGTGCGTTAAATGTATATCGTAAAATATATTACACTAGCCAAATCGCATCGTATATAAACCACCTTGTACATACATAACGTAGAGTTCAATTAATACTTCTACTCAACTTTAACGTTTCATCTTAGAACCTTCTTTCGACTTTCGGTGGTTCACCGCAGGAAGAATATCACTTCGAGAGCTTTCGAGCAGACCGATTGATTTCAATTGCAAAACGAAAGTAGAAATTGTTTAATTTGTATTGCATCAAGTATTATTAATTAATTTGATTATTGATTGTTGATTATTGATTGCTGATTATTGATTATTGATTATTGATTATTGATTATTGATTATTGATTATTGATTATTGATTATTGATTATTGATTATTGATTATTGATTATTGATTATTGATTATTGATTATTGATTATTGATTATTGATTATTGATTATTGATTATTGATTATTGATTATTGATTATTGATTATTGATTATTGATTATTGATTATTGATTATTGATTATTGATTATTGGCTGAGCCTGATCAAAGCCTGAAGAAAGGCGGAAAGAAAGAGAGCCGAGCCTGACCAAAAAAACCAACAAAGCTCAGAGAAAGACAGAGAGCGAAAGGTAAAAAATAAAAAAGCTCGGGTCCGTGGGTTCGCCAAACCCAAAGGACTGCCAGTGTATGTACATCCGCCCAATGACGACCTGTACCCAGGAATGATATATCGGACGCAGCATCGCATGAAAGATATTGGGTTGCAAGAGATCTCGTCCAAAGCATGTCATGAACGAAATCGCTTGATGGGATATCTCGTTCTCCGATCGGAAGTGGTCAATATTGCCGCCCGCGTAAAGTAGTAGATTTCAATTGTCGGCCCATTGCGAGCCAAAGGTTGTTGAGCACTGAATTCAGCCATTAAAATATCTCGTCCCTCCGAAAGGGTGTCACCATCGAAATAATTTTGTTTCTGCATACCTTCATGCTTTAAGAAGGAAAATACGCTTGTGGCAGTAAAACAAAGTCGGGCATTTTCTGCACAATATCTTATTATACTCGTATGTATGTCAAATGCGTCGTTCGCCGCGGAAAGATATAAACGGGTGGGAAAAACCAGTACCATTACGACATGTTCCACAACGATACTATGGACAATCTATGATTATTGACCTTCTTCATTTTAGAACACGTTTGACCTTGCTTCCCATTCCACATTCAACATTTTAGCATTAGAATCGAGCACGTTGCAGCACAGTTTCCATACATAAATGAAGACATAATCACGTTCGGAAGTAATTTGCGACAAATTGCCCAGCGATACATTTTACACCGTTTCATTGTTGCAGCAGAGGATTATTGCTCTTCTATTTGTAGAAGGTTATATATTATTTTCGTTCCGAAAGGTTGCACGAGTTAATGTGCTCCTCTAAACTCATTGCGGGGTATCCCCGTTATATATAAATGAACGAATGCTCAACGACCAAATATTAGTTAACATCTCGCAGCTTTAGCTCCGTGCTCGTTTGCTAAATAGTAAGGATTTATTTCTTAGTTTTCCATAATGAACAAATTCTTTGCGATATTCGTCGCGTGCATCTTAGAGGGTCACGTCCTGGCGCAAGATACGATTATTTTCGATCGTACCGGGACCTCCATGAATTCACGTACGTCAGATAAAGAATATCAATATTTGATAGTATCGACAATTGTTTTTTTTTTATTCCATATGTTTGGTACTTGTAGAATTGTTTCCTGTCAAGCAGAAATTTATCTTTAAATTATATTACCGTTTTCTATGTCTATTTCTTTTGTGTTTATCCTTTTAACTATAAGTGGAGATAGAAAATATATTTACAGAAATCACTGTCGGATATTGAATGTTGGTCTGAGGTTGGGTCTGAGGACAACTTACTTTGCTTGATATCGAATCCAATAATTATCGATATAGCAAAATGAATAGACAATCTTTGCGTTTTATTTTTCAGCTTACAACATGGGCAATAATATGATGAATAATGGAAATAATATGAACTGCTGTTGCGTTCCGATCGGTACTTGTGCAACAATGAATACAGGCATCGATATTCGAATCGTTAATGTTGTATGTATAAACAACTTAATCGAGCGAGCCGAATTTATTGGAAAATACATCGTTATATTATATATTTTACTTTTCTAGGTTTCCAATTGTACTAGTGGACAAGTATATTGCTGCTCGCCTTCCTCGGGAAACCTGGTTGACACTTCCTGTGGTATCAGAAAAATCCCTGTATCCTCGCACCCTCAAGGACAAGCAAGTTACGGCGCATATCCTTGGCAAGCTGCACTTTTAACAACCAACAACGCCTATGTCGGTTCTGGTGTACTTGTCACGCCTAATCACGTCCTCACTGTTGCCCACAAGGTAGCATCGTACACGTGAGTAAATTGAAAATTGGGTATTAAAAGTAAGCAAATATTAATACTTTATTACGCGTCCCCATTTCGGTACTTGTGATTTACAGAAACGGTGGACTTAAGGTGAGATTAGGCGAATGGGATGGACAATCTACTAACGAGCGTTATCCGTATCAGGAATATTCGGTTCAGACGATATACGCGCACCCGGAATTCAATGCCCTCAATCTGAAAAACGATGTAGCTGTGATAACTTTAAGCGGCACTGTTCCTATCTCGAACAGCCCCAACATTAACACTGCATGTTTCCCCACTGCAGTACCCGCAAGTAATACAAGGTACGTGGTACATTTCTTTTCAATATTCGATCTCTTTGGTCATTGCATTGCCATATTCTGTATATGCATAAATGTGTATCTCTCCGTGAAGATGCTGGGTGTCTGGTTGGGGAAAGGATGCATTTGGCATGGATGGAAAGTATCAAAGTATATTAAGAGAGGTAGATGTACCAATTATGGATCAATCTACTTGTGAAAATTCTCTTCGGCAAACCAGACTTGGACAATACTTTGGTCTGAACAGAAACAGCTTTGTCTGTGCAGGAGGGGAAAGTGGGAAAGATGCATGCACAGTATGTGATGAAAATATCAGAATTTTGTTTGACTTTACTAAAAATCGTTCAGGTGGGATCTATTTCAATGTAAATTGTTCCAGGGTGATGGTGGCTCTCCGCTAGTATGCCAAAATGGAAATGGGCAGTGGCAAGTGGTTGGAATGGTTGCATGGGGTATTGGTTGTGCGACAAGCAATGTTCCTGGTGTATATGTTAACGTATATAATTATATTCCATGGATCACGCAACAAATAAGTCAAAATAAATAGTCGATTAAAGAATCGAACGTACATATTTATAATGTCATGCGTTTAATTATTTATACACGAGTACTATATGTAATATAATTTATTAATTGTATTGGTGTGATATTTGCATACACGTTTTTCTATGATGTCCGCATTGCTTTCAGATATACATATTGTAATTTTTGATATATTTTGCAGCGCATTTGGACAATTACGTATACGTTACTTGTATTATCGTATATATATATATATATACCCATCCTAAATCCTAAGCCCGTCCACCCACTATTGTATAATAATTTTTAACAATTTATTAATCATTAACATTAGCTTGTAACAATTACTTGTTTATGAAAAATAAACTGCGGGTGGAATTGGTACGAAAGTGGAGTGACTTGTTCCTGAATCCTTTACCTGTAATTTAAGGCGAGACATTGGCATTCACTATAAGCACGTGTTCCACATTTTGACAGCTGCAAAATTTTGCCCGGTGTATAGCGGGCTGTCTATCGGTAGGGCGTTGGAAATAGTCGAACATAGAACATAGAATGATAGTGGAAGTCGGTGCCAGAAAGAGAAAGGTGACTGAGGGAGGAGGACAGAAAAAGGGTTACTAACTCTGGTTATGCGGCTCCTGTCGCTCTACACTCCAGACAAGGAACGCACCAATCCAAAGAAGGATAGAGATAATACTGGCTGTTAAGCACCGCCCCCTTATGGAACAATTGTATTGGCGGGGAAGAATCGGTAATTACTCTTTATCCATGATTAATTTATGCACCTTTGCGATTCCAGAATGAAGCGCAAACCCTATGCAACTTTCTCGTATATAGTTTTGCAACATTTTCTGCTTAAATAATGAAATATTGACGGATCATGCTGGAACGATAACGCAACGGTCTACACCGACGTGGTGAATAATCGACAATATTTATTTGTTTAAGCATAAAAGGTTGCAAAATTATACGTGGGAATGTAGTAGGTGGCTCGTTGATTATTCTACGATCGCAAAGGTACATCAGATAATTATGGTTAATAGTTAATTTGCGATTTTTCCCATCAATATAATATATATTAGAGCAGAGTCTACAGACGCAGCCCTCCATATGTGTCCGGTGTTCCTATTAACTGTCGGTAGGTTCGCGCATGCTATCAAGAGATGGCGCCACGTATTATACCGGGCATAGCAGACGATAACCTGTCAAACAATCGCGTCTTTGTTATGAAACGTTTCGAAAGCAAAAAGAACGTACTCAGAGGAATAAAGTATGAACTTTTATGATTTCTTCCTTCCAATTAGGTTCCAAGCTATACGCTCGTACCTGATTTTATGGGGTTTCGTATACAGTAAGCGATTTCTCTATTAGAAGTTCAAGCGCGTATACACAACGCGCGGTAGGAATCGCGATGCTCATTATTTATTAATTAACGATTTTCTGGCATTAATATATGATGTTTTCTGTATGAGCTATTAAGCAGAGAGCCTCGGGAAGCTTCCGACATAGTTGATTCAACTGGTGGCCTAATTGTTGTTGAATCATTATTCGTTGCGTGTTAACATCAGAGTCCCCTGCTCGTACGCGACGAACAATTGTTAATGTCTATTTATTTAAGCAGAAAATGTTGCAAAACTATATACGAGAAAGTTGCATCGGGTTTGCGCTTCATTCTGGAATCGCAAAGGTGCATTAATTAATCATGGATAAAGAGTAATTACCGATTATTCCCCGCCAATACAATTGTTCCATAAGGGGGCGGTGCTTAACAGCTAGCATTATCTCTATCCTTCTTTGGATTGGCGCGTTCCTTGTCTGGAGTGTAGAGCGACAGGAGCCGCATAACCAGAGTTAGTAAACCATTTTCTGTCCTCCTCCCTCAGTCACCTTTCTCTTTCTGGCACCGACTTCCACTATCATTCTATGTTCCTATTAACATTCGACTATTTCCAACGCCCTACCGATAGACAGCCCGCTATACACCGGGCAAAATTTTGCAGCTGTCAAAATGTGGAAGACGTGTTTTTAGTGAATGCCTTCCAGGCAGGATTTTTTAATAAATTTCGTCTCAAATTAAAGGTGAACGAATATTTGTTTCTTACAATATTAAAGAAACGTTTATAGGATTTAATTCTCATCATTGTACGTGCAGTGATTCAGCGCAAGATAGGCAACTACTGGTTTTCCTCATTTCATATTGGGATAGAATATTATAACGCATATAATGAAAAAATTAAACAACGGGCAAAAAGGAAATTACAAAATGTATGTCACAGATTGGGACGATGATTATTATAATATTAACTTCTGTTTCAGTGTTTAAATTACGATTATTAATCGATCGATACATCGATACGTAATGTATGTATACATAGTACATGGAATTATAAAATATGAAATAAACTTAATATATTCCTATAGTAAATGAAGCTATTACGAATTTTCAAAGGGCCATTATTCTATTTCCCGAAAAGAAATAAAGATCGAAAGGGTTTTGGGCACATGGATATATTCAATGTTCTTCTTCGTACTACAGATAAGAAGCGTCCATTCATGAAAACTGTAAAGTGCATTCTACCTAAATTCATGTAGTACGCGAATAGTGCATACGGGGCTTATCCAGATAGACGTTCGTGAAAAGAAATATGTACTGATTGTTTACAGTTTCCCCAGATTACAAAAGCATAGAGAGAAGAAGTAAACGACAATGGATGCGTACGTAGACAACGACGAAACGAATAGCGAACGAGGTACAATCTTTAAACCAATTTACGTGTAAACATATTATTAAACATGACGTAAATTGCAGGTTATGCACGAAAGTTTTTATAAATTCTATTAAAATACAGCGTATTCTACTTGCCAATTCTTCCTTTTTTACCTTAACTTACTTACTTACTTACTTTCTGATACGTAATAAGGGTATTGTACGTCACGTGATAAATCAGTATTATTGTTTCTTGACATTTTTCTTGGCAGACGTATCGTAATATTAATTCCGATATACATGCATATTTTGAATACTAAAATAGCTAGTTTAATATTGAACACGTTCGTTTTGCAAAATGTCCAGAAAATGAGGAAAATAATGCCGAGGAGGATTATTCGGAAGAAAACGCAGACGAAACGTCTGCATCCATCGAAAACACCTTCGACTTGAACTTACCAGCTACACATTCTGTAAGCTTTTAAAAAATGTTTATACATCAATTTTCGATCGATATAATAATCGTCCCATGCATTAATTTGTTGTACGTTTGTTTCAAATTTACACATTTGCGTTCATTTCTATAGCATATGTTCAGTGCCTTTGATAATATATAAATATATTGCCAGTATTTAGGGCAGAATTTGGAAGTGCTTAGAGGAAGGACAATATTAGATGATGGGATTTATGAGAATTTACCATTGTTAGTGAGGAGATCTGTTGTCTTATTTCCTGGACAAACATTACCACTGACAATATTTGATCCAGAAACCATTGACGTGGTAAGGAGCTGCCTTGAAAATGATCGAACGTTAGGCGTTGTATGCTTGGGATACAACAAAATTGGACCGATAGGCACAACAGCAGAAATATATGAATGTATCTACGATCCTGGAGAAGGTATTCGTTTAAAAGCTAAAGGCAGACAAAGGTTTAAAATTTTGAAAGTTTTAATTCAGGTAGGCTTTAAACACCCTTCAATGTATTCCGTATCAAAGTTTATTTTAATTTAAAAAAAAAACGTTTCTAAATCAAATTCTCTGAGCCGTTTGTATATCTATGCTACTCTATGATACGGGGCTGTTTATTATTATATAATGTATACTATTATTCTTACAATCGATTTATTTAAAAATACACACTATTATTTAGGGGTATAACAAAATATCAGCCCATGTACAAGTTTTACCTGAGATAACACTTGGCCCACCATTCTTGGAGGAACGTTTGGCTTCGTTAAATCATTTACGAATACGTCCGAAAAATGAGGAGGACTTTAAGAAACAAGAAAGGGTAGAGAATTTGGACGCTGCTGTAACACCTTGGCCTGCTTGGGTATATCGGCAATACGATCCATTCAGACTTTCGTTAAAAATACGAAGACGTTTGCAGTTCATTAAGAATCGTAAATATATTTTTTTTATGCTTCATAAACGGAGAATCGTGTATGACCTTCCTTTGACACTGTTTCGATCATTTTAGGAGGAAGTAGTATACCAGAAGATCCGGCAGACTTGTCATTTTGGGTTGCCCAAAATTTGTTATTAGATGACGATGAAAGAATAGATTTGTTGAATTACGATTGCGCAATTTCGAGGCTACAGAAAGAAATCGAATATGTAGTAGAGGTACGCGAAATTGGCAACCCATAGTTCAATGTGTAATGTAAAGCTAACGAAATATCTTTCTGTTCGATAGGATAAAATATTTGTTTGTTCTAATTGTGATACCTATGTTGGGAAGCAGTCAGATATATTCCCTATGAGTAAAGAGGGCCCACAGGGTACCTATTGTAATCTTGCTGGAATAATACACGAGACAGTGACTTTATATCATGCTCAGGGCCTTATGTTAAGTGACGATCTCCCTTCAGTCCAATATACGTGGTTCCCAGGGTAACATTTGTTCTCCAGACGTACAAATTAATTTAGCTTTAATTTCGACCCTTTCATTAATTAATTTGCATTTCCTTATTACAGATACGCTTGGACAATAGCAATGTGTAAAACATGCGGTGTTCATATGGGATGGAAATTTACAGCAGTTGAAAATAGTTTAAAACCCAAGGCATTTTGGGGTTTGGCGCGTAAAAGTCTGAAAAACATTTAAGTATAAGATTACGAATTATTTAATGTGTTTGTTATACCGAGAACAAGTTCGAACGTTAGTTTACGTAGTCTAATGCATATTTCCAGTAGTTCTCTTTTAGCATTGTCTCGGTACGGGCAATTATTTCTGCTGTTCAATTTCCTTGAGCTCTTTCATTGAATTTCTTCGATGTCACAGAAGGCTATAAAACACAATACTATCGGAAATATTTATGGTAAACTTCCGAGTTAAGTACAGTACGCAAAGATTTCGTAATCTGTATCTATCTGGTTTAGTTTTTCACATTCTGTGTGAAATGAAATTGATAATGTGCAATATTGATTGTTGCTCGATACAATTTCGAGTCTATTTTAAACTGGGGAAGAAAGCATAAGTCGTTTAGATCGGCAAACATTCATGGAGAACTATTCGTTATTGTCGTAAGAGTGGTTTATTCTGCCCCATTCGGTTTTATCAGCGGTAAGTAACATATAATCGGTAATTTAAATTTTGTGTACAATTAGTTATGGGACATATACATCCCCCTACAACGTCGGTGTGACGCAATTCATAAATTGTCCAATATACCTTAAATAAGAAATTTGTGATTCACGAGTTGTTGATGTATAATAGTAATGCCATACAAGTTTTTGCGGTGTAACATATTTACTTAATACGATATAATTATATAGCCATGATGGAAAGTTGGAAAGTAATATTATTGTTTTCTTTATGGTCGTCTAATATTTACATAAATTCTTTTTATGTGAAGTGCTTGTACATACGCAAAATGAATTTAACATTGTATCATCCCATTATCATGATCATTTTCAATAACTATATACACGTTATAAGCACATTGGAAATAAGGCATAAGGAAATGTTGGAAAATTATATACGAGAAAGTTGCATAGGGTTTGCGCTTCATTCTACAATCTACAATTGTAGATTGGCAAATGTAGTATTGTAGCTTATATTCTAGCTAGTATTTGTAGCTTGAGCTACAAATAATGCTAGCTGTTAAGCACCGCCCCCTTATGGAACAATTGTATTGGCGGGGAATAATCGGTAATTACTCTTTATCCATGATTAATTTATGCACCTTTGCGATTCCAGAATGAAGCGCAAACCCTATGCAACTTTCTGGTATATAGTTTTGCAACATTTTCTGCTTAAATAAATAGACATTAACAATTGTTCGTCGCGTACGAGCAGGGGACTCTGATGTTAACACGCAACGAATAATGATTCGACAACAATTAGGCCACCAGTTGAATCAACTATGTCGGAAGCTTCCCGAGGCTCTCTGCTTAATAGCTCATACAGAAAACATCATATATTAATGCCAGAAAATCGTTAATTAATAAATAATGAGCATCGCGATTCCTACCGCGCGTTGTGTATACGCGCTTGAACTTCTAATAGAGAAATCGCTTACTGTATACGAAACCCCATAAAATCAGGTACGAGCGTATAGCTTGGAACCTAATTGGAAGGAAGAAATCATAAAAGTTCATACTTTATTCCTCTGAGTACGTTCTTTTTGCTTTCGAAACGTTTCATAACAAAGACGCGATTGTTTGACAGGTTATCGTCTGCTATGCCCGGTATAATACGTGGCGCCATCTCTTGAGAGCATGCGCGAAGCTACCGACAGTTAATAGGAACAGAGGACACATATGGAGGTCTGCGTCTGTAGACTCTGCTCTAATATATATTATATTGATGAGAAAAATCGCAAATTAACTATTAACCATAATTATCTGATGTACCTTTGCGATCGTAGAATAATCAACGAGCCACCTACTACATTCCCACGTATAATTTTGCAACCTTTTATGCTTAAACAAATAAACATTGTCGATTATTCACCACGTCGGTGTAGACCGTTGCGTTATCGTTCCAGCATGATCCGTCATTATTTCATTATTTAAGCAGAAAATGTTGCAAAACTATATACGAGAAAGTTGCATCGGGTTTGCGCTTCATTCTGGAATCGCAAAGGTGCATTAATTAATCATGGATAAAGAGTAATTACCGATTATTCCCCGCCAATACAATTGTTCCATAAGGGGGCGGTGCTTAACAGCTAGCATTATCTCTATCCTTCTTTGGATTGGCGCGTTCCTTGTCTGGAGTGTAGAGCGACAGGAGCCGCATAACCAGAGTTAGTAAACCATTTTCTGTCCTCCTCCCTCAGTCACCTTTCTCTTTCTGGCACCGACTTCCACTATCATTCTATGTTCCTATTAACATTCGACTATTTCCAACGCCCTACCGATAGACAGCCCGCTATACACCGGGCAAAATTTTGCAGCTGTCAAAATGTGGAAGACGTGTTTTTAGTGAATGCCTTCCAGGCAGGATTTTTTAATAAATTTCGTCTCAAATTAAAGGTGAACGAATATTTGTTTCTTACAATATTAAAGAAACGTTTATAGGATTTAATTCTCATCATTGTACGTGCAGTGATTCAGCGCAAGATAGGCAACCTCTGGTTTTCCTCATTTCATATTGGGATAGAATATTATAACGCATATAATGAAAAAATTAAACAACGGGCAAAAAGGAAATTACAAAATGTATGTCACCGATTAGGACGATGATTATTATAATATTAATTTCTGTTTCAGTGTTTAAATTACGATTTTTAATTGATCGATACATCGATAGGTAATGTACCCTATTAGCCATTCCGCAACAGACTAGCAGCAGACTGCCGACAAATCCAGGCAATTTCTGACAAAACCTGTCGACAGTTCATACCAAACTGTATCCGTGGTATCGCAGCAATATGCCGGCAGACCTGTCAGCAGACGAAACTACAGACCAGGCAGTAACCTGCCAGTCGACCAGGCATTTAAATTTAAGGGGAAGCGCTTCTACTGGGGCATTTAAATGAGCTCAATACAAAATTATTATTATGTGTTTTTATTAATTTGTATGGCATAATATGATATAATACATATATATATCCTATGTCACTGCTAGTAGTTTGTTCATTTTTTCGTTGTCTGATGACTGCATGCCTCTTCTTCACTGTATTTGGGCTGAGGCCAGCGTGTTCGTACATGCACCACGTATCGAGTTGATTCTTCTTGAAACTTCTGCGTTCCTTTACATGAAAAAAAAAGTACAATTCATTAGTATGAATGGAAGTATATCATGTATGATATATATATATAAATATGTGAATATGAAATCTAATCTGTTTAAAAAATGATTAGACAATGGCTTCTTTTTTTTCAATCATTGCCGTTTTAATCATGATGAGGTATATATAAAAATATATATATGGTATATATGGTGAGGTATATATAAAAAATATATATATATATATTTTTTATTTTTTTTTCAATCATTATATATATATATATATATATATATATATATATATATATATATATATATATATAATGATTGAAAAAAAAACAAGCCATTGTCTAATCATTTTTTAAACAGATTAGATTTTATACTTTGAAGACGTCGCGTATAGACTGTAATCAGTGTGCAAATGTGCAGCGTGAATTACGTTGTAAAAAGGGGAAACATGGCGGATAACGATGTCAATGGTGATTCTGACGAAGCACAGCAGGAGAAATCACAAAAAAAGGCAGCGAAATATGACAGTGGAGCTGCGGATTTAGAGAAAGTCACGGATTACGCGGAGGAAAAAGAAATATCCTCGTCAGAAGGATTCTCTTGCGTAAGTGTTTTCATTGTCGTCGATCCCACGTGTTTACAATTGTCAACAACATTTCTTTGGGTCTTCTCGTCGCCGGAAAAAGAGTATGGTCCTTTGCGTTATGATTAATCATTTGTCACTTTTCACTATACATTTGCCAATTCTTCGAGAATTTTAAATAAAACCAACAAAATGATCAGTTATGGCACATAACCTGTTAAGAATCGTATGCACAGCTATATGGAACTTTGTATGAAGATTATTAATTAGAATTTTCTTTCCACAGGCTTTAAGTATTATCGGAGATAGACGAAACAAAGAGGCAGCGGAAAAGAAAGCAAGAGAAAAGGAATTACTAAAAGTTCCTATTAAAAAAGAAGATGTCGATCTCATTGTAGGGGCCACGATAATCATTTTAATTAAGAAACAATTATTTTCTGCTCGGTTCATTTATGTGTCATATCTCGAAGATTGTAAGCGCGACTAAGTACAACTAAAATATTTATTTATGCTTCTCTTCCTTTGTTCTTGTAGATGAAAGAAATGGAAATAAACCGAAACGTTGCGGAACAAACGCTCAGGGAACACAGAGGGAACATCGTGGAGGCCTTAATGACATTAACAAATTGATTGCACAGCATGATTTCCGAGCGTTCGCCGAAACCCACAGTTTTATTGTAAACTATACCGTCTTAGGAATTGTTATGACTTTGCGTTATTAATCATTTATTCGTGTAGATTAGAAAATATACTCTAAGCGATTCTGTATATCATGTATTTCTTCTTTCGTTTTCCTCGGCCTTTATTATTTTTACGAGATTCATCGATACAATTTGTTAAGGAAATGTATCAAGGGGGTACACGTTAAATCTTGTGGAAAAATAACTCGAGCTCTGCTCCTACGTGTTATCTGGTTGCTACCTCTTGATAAGATTGTAGCTTTTATACGTACAAGACGTACCTGACGCTTTAGTTTAAAGCAACGTAATCGCCTGTTTGCAAAAGGCTGAACGATTTACGGGACACGGATCTTTTTAAATATCCGGAAGATCTAACAAAAAATTCCCATATACCATGGTGGTATGAAATCTTGTGGGCAAAGATTGATCGTGTAAAATAAATTATTAACTTGCTTTCAATTATCGCATTCAAATGATAATTTAACAATACCGTTTGCACATTTCATGCGCTCCAGTAAACTTCCAGTAAACTTCCAGTAAACTTCCAGTAAACTTGCACAGATCTTTCTTTTCTATCTTTTTCTCTTTTGTTCGTTAATAATTAACATGTTCACAGCGAGTCATTTGAATAATAATACAGGTGCGTATTTTGGATTCGATTCTGCTAAACGCATTTTCATTGTACTGTCATGCCTGTGTGAAAGAAATATTGTCATTCGACAGAGTTCAATATATCGCGACCAATATTAAACGATTTGCAACACGATGATAGCGGGGACGATGTCGTTACACCCGAAAGACGTAGAGGTAAGATCGTTGTATGAACATTATCGAAATCACAGTTTCAGACTCAATCTATTTTTCTGTTATTCCTGTGGGCACTTCGATCTCCATCCTGCTGCTTATACCTCAATCGTAATACTTAATGGTAAGACTTGTTTCATTCCGCGCAATAAGTACACGACCTGTTCGCGGAATTTCTTTTTAACGCAACGTTTACACAAATTTCTATTGTAGGAATATAGATTGGAGAACGGTCACGACGTCTCAAATAATCATTTTTGTATTATTCCTATTCGGTTTATTATTTGCGATTTTAATGTATTGCAAGACCTGCGCAAGGTACGAATTACGAACTTTAATCATTTTTCAGTATCTTGGCCGTTGTAAATATAATTGGAAAGAAGAATTAGATAGACTTGGCGATACTCGATACCGCTTTCGCCCAGGTAATATATTATAAAGAAAAATTTCCAGGGCGGCGATTGCGAGACATACAGGGCACAGTGATTGTCGAAGTCAACGTGAGGATAGTTTAGAGATCAGGCCATTGCACCCCTGTACAATTTACGAACCATCGGACAGACCACCGTCTTATAGCGAGGCATGCAGTGCTCCACCACTTTACGAATTTCCTTTCAACAGAGTACGTTCGTTTCTACTTTTGATAAGTCTGTAAAATAAACGTAAGAGACGTTAAAATGGAATGGAAAGAAATTTACGAATACCTGATCTAATAATAATTATCATAATTACTTGTATTATCTTTTGCTCATTATCAGGTGGACAGATAAGTGTCCAATTTTGTGGTGCATCGTATCACACGTTTTTACTTGTATTCCCCCAGGTATCAATGCTTGAACCACCACCTGTATATCCAGGGACCCCAAAGCCATCGAAACGTGGGTCGTCTACGACGATCGATGAACCGTTTCCAATTACGAATCACATTTAACACGTACTTTTGTTTGTTTGTTTGTTTTTGTTATAAGTAACATATAGTTTCGTCCCGTATCTATTATTAATTTAAATGACTCGAGAGTTATATTTAAGTGTAGAATAGGCAAATCAAATCTCTATCTAATTACATATACGTATATTGAGGCAATAAAAATAATTTCGTACGAGAATTCGTATTGCTCGCTATCGATTAATTATTGTTACCGGATGAATTGTATCCCCCCTCTCTCTCCGAAACATTGTGAGTAAACGTGTCGGGCAAGATGTCAGGGATAGTGAAAAAACCACGTAAAGTTCTGATAATTATATAATGAAAATGTCATTTATTTGATGTGGTGCAATGACTTAAAGTAAATGGAAAAAATGAACGTCTGTATGAGCTGGGTTCGATGAACTGCAGTCATGTATTTCGAGAAGCTACCACTGCTGAACTGTTCGTTACAAAAGCTCCATCCTTAATTTTTTTGTTCTCCTCTTCTTTCGGTTCTCTTGTCTTCTTCTTTTCGTTTGAAATTCTCGGGGTTTAAATGCAATGTACGACGGAAGTGTATCAGACAGCAGCGCAGTGGTAGCTGGTGCGACACGAACATGCTGATTTTCATGATGAGGTAACACTTGTCTTACTTGTACTTAGTTTTATCAAATTATCCAGTCATACGCTCATGCAAATTGGTTAAAAAAAGAATTGCATCTAATGTTTCTCGAACTGTCGTACGGTATTAATATTTTACTTGTTGTTGATTTTTTTCGTTTGTTTGTTTGCTTTCGTTTTAGGAAAAAAGACATTGAACATTACGAGTTTCATGAGATTTTGTTCTTTCGCCGCACAGTCCCAAAGATAGAACATTGGTGGTAGAGAATGGACGTAGACAATATTCTGTTTGTTTCTCGTTTCGTTTTTCATATTTCGACAATTTTGTTTAAAAATCTGAGCGAGCACACACGGCCAAAATCTGTTCCTTAAACCGCTTACATATTCGTCGCGTTTTCACAATTATTCTTCTCCTGCTCCTTTATATCGTTTCTTCGTTTTAGTCGTATCGTATATTCGTAAGCCCTAACGATCCTACTACGATTGAAATAAACATCGTGTAAAAAACGGTGGAAAAACCTTCCCTAACTATGTTTCCATAGGAGTTTCTGTTTTCTTTTAATCTCGACAGAAATACAATTACAAGGACGTCGCAGCTGGAAGGTGGCGGCGGCAGCAATCAACTGCAGCGCGTACGGTGTCGAGATATAAAAAAAAACGAGATACACGTATACAATCTAATCGTATTAATTTGTCGTAATTACATTACATTTACTTAAAGCATTTGCTAGTGTGTTTCAAGGAACATGAGTTTAGCACAGTCTGTAAAATAGAATAAATTATAGTTGGTTATTGTACCCTTCATTAAAAGTATGGTTCCGTTTCGGTTCAGTTCTTATAAAATACAGTAGATATGTACAGTAAAAACCTTAAAATCGAAAGGGACGCTAGATTTGGGACTGTCCGGATATAGCGACCGTTTCCTTAAAAGATAAATTCACTGGCTGCCAGGATCGTCAGAAAGTTCTAGAAAGGTTGTGATACAATTGCGGTTAATTACAGTGGTCTTATCACAGAACATGTATGGCATTAAATCTTCAATATCATTACTCCGTTTGTAATGGTAGATATTTATATCTCGTATTTAAAACGTTCGGTAAAGCTAGGTCGGAGGATCAGGAAGCCAGTACGGTACTAAATGATGATTATTGTTTTGCGTATTCTTGTCGGTTGCCCATAATTCAGATCATTGACCACACACAAACTCCGCGATTTTCTCAATAATTAATTACACAAAAGACGATTCGTATTCTCGTACTATTATAATTGACTAACCTTGTATTTTATACAATTTCATTCAACTTCATCTTCGGTTTCTTTTTGCCACAATTTTCTTGCTTTCGCCCTGATTCGCGTTAAGATTTCTTTTCCTTTTTGTTCATTCTTTCGCCTCCGATAACACGTGTCGTTGATTCTGTATTTCTATTCTCGCGCTCGTTCAATGCAGCATCACCTAATTCATACATGTATCCTGCGCACAGGTACGATAGACATTTCAATCATAATCAACATAAAGTTTGATAAATTATGGACAACCCTAAATTTAATACAATAATAATAATAATAATAATAATAATAATAATAATAATAATAATAATAATAATAATAATTCGAATCTATCACTTCGTCTACTATGCAATACTCGAGAAAACAAAACAAACTGTGCCTAATGATAAAATTGGGTCAACGGGGGGGGGGGGGAGTGTGGGAGGGGTAGAGAAAAGGCCGCATAAAGGGAAGGACGTAGGGCGTTGTTATCTGCAGACAAAAAATATACAAAAATACGGGGGCACAGATTGCGTAGCATTAATAGTAATCATAGTAGTAGTCGTACATGTTGAGAGAAAGAGATCATAAAAAACACTAACTAGAATCATTTTTACTCCTTACTTGGAAGAATTCGACGTCTTCGTTTTTCATTCGTTTCATTTTCTTCTTCTTATAACCGCCCCCCCCCCCATCCCCGCCCCCATTTAAAATTAAAAATCACTATCGGTAATAAACATATCTAATTCCTCCGGCCGGTTGTTGTTAATAATCGGCAGAGCAAACGTGGGACATCTCGTTTGATCCGTGGTTCAATCTCCTCTTTTCGTTCGCTCGATTTTTCATTATCTCGACGAAGGAACAAAATCGTACTTTCCTTCTCATCTCGTTTTTTTTTTCTTTTCTTTTCCTCCGTTAATCGTCTGGTCGACGTCTATCACAACTTCCTTCGTGCATCACGTGTGTGTCCCTCTCTTCGCGTGTGAGATTGTGTAACGTTGCGGCGTGTAGCAAATCATGTTTTTCAGCGAGTTTCAATCTCGCCTTGGTCCTCTGGCTGTTTCTCTTTTTTTTGGGGGGGGGGCTTTTTTTCTGCTCTCATTTGTTTTCGTTATGTTTTTGATGTCTCTCGTGCATACATACACAGATAGGGTTTCCCATTATATCGGTACAAATGTAAAGCAAATCCACGGGGGACCGTAAATTGATGCGCATTGACAAATTGCTGACGAATAGTGCGGTGTTTTTGCATGTCGACGAATGAAAAACACGTGCCCTGTTCCCCTCACGCGCAAGAACGTGTTACGTCCACGCACTTAATGCAAAAGTACCAAGAGAATTCTGTATCCAAACCTGTTGGAACAAACGTAGTATCGTGGTTTAGTGGGTTTCTAAGTTATCCATGTTGTTTCCCCCCTTTTTTCTTCCTCACGTGTCCGTCTCTCCTTTCTCTGTTTCCTTCCTGGCGATGGATACAATTCTTCAACGTCGACGATCGAATAGATTTTCTTCACCCGAATTACAACAAAGTCTCTCTCTATATGTATACACACACATATATGCACACACACGCGCGCGCACACACACACATGGGTGTGTGCGTGCGTACACATCCGTACATAGATTCATACATATGTGCGTGTATGTATATGTACACACGCGCTCACACACGCGGGCGCGCGCGCGCGCGCGTGTATATATATATATATATATATATATATATATATATATATATATATATATGCATCATACACATATAATATAGCCATTGGAGTTAAACGCCATTTGTTTCGGCTACAACGCCAAGTGCCCTGTTCCAACACGACACACATTTGGTCGATCGAAAAACTATGAAGACCAGTTTACGTCCCAGTTCCATTTTCAAGTGGACCAAGAGGATGTCGCACTAGGAAACATTTATTTAGCACTACCTTGTATCACTGTACACAAAAAAGTCATGAGGGATGCAGAATAGGCGGGGGCGACGTGGAGGTCGTGCCCGGTGTTAACGGTGACTGTTTTCAGCTCTGTTTCACTCGCTTCCTGGGCGGACCGATCGGTGGAATTTGTTGGGTGGCCAACGCCCGAAACGCTTCCGCTATGAGGTGCGGATGGGAGTTTACCATCGACTTGAAACCCGCCGTGTCCATCACGTCTGTCGCGTGCCTGCAATGGAAGCGAAAGAAAATTAGTTGGGCCGGTTGACAACGAGGAGACAGTGGATAAATAGTGGCAGCATCGGTTTCTCTATCATTGGATGAAATTTCGGGAATACTTGCACGTTCGTTTCATTCAGGGACGAAAATAAAACGTTCACGGATGTATTGTAAATACCCGACTGCATCGATTGTTGCATACTCACGTATTAATAAAATCTATGGCTTGCGCCTTTAGTTGATCCGCGCTATGAAGATCAGCGAGGATAAGAATGTCCGCTGCGTTCTCGATCGCTAAGCTCGTGCACAACGCTTCCTCGCACATGACTTTCAACCTTTCTAACGCGTACTTGTCCGCCGCGGCTAGAAGGTCGTCTGCCATTTTCTCCAAATTCGCAGCTTTTCCGGTGTATATAAATCGCAGCATCTCCCGTAGCACCTCGTGGTCCACGTCGGTGATGTCCACGCGGTTCTGTTTTCTTTCCTCCATCTCGTGTTCGAACATCGCCGAGAAAACTGGACTCCGCGCTAAACGACGAAATTATGAATATTAAAGAAATTCCACTGGTTGCTTTTGGAATAGAAATGGAATAGAAATCATGGTCGAGGTAACACGATAAATAGTAAGAATCGTACCGTGAGGCGAAATCCAGAATGAGAGTTTACGTGTACGAGAGCTTCGGAGTTTATCGCAGTCGCGAAAACGATGAATGAAATATCGCGATCGTAAAATAGATCGAAGCGTTTAAAGTACACGCGTTTCGGGCGTCGAGGAAGGAATCTGATACGATCGAGGGGGGAATTGTGTGTGTGTGTGTGTGGGGGGGGGGGGGTGTCTAGACGTGCAAACTACCTGACTCGTTCGTACAATACGATGCTCATTCAAGGGACCTTTGTCTTAAGAACGGGATGAATGAATACGCTACGAGGAGCACAGTGTCATCTACGATCGAAACGGATCGAAACGGATCGAAACGGATCGAAACGGATCGAAACGGATCGAAACGGATCGTAGTAGATCGAAAAAGCGGGGAGGTTTAATTAATGGGGAGATACGAGGTTCGAGCTTCATTCAAGATCACGCGATGCCCAGAGTCCGAATGAATCTAAAATCTTCAAGTGTATCTAAAGATTTGTGCATACAGATTCGTCGATATTTAATGAATTAATAAATCGCCCGGCGTTTGCGTATCGAAGATGTTGTCATTTTGATGAGTATCTGAGGGAAAGGATTGAAAAAGAAAGAGTACATGCGCGAAAGGTGTTGTCTTCTAATATTTCACGAATGAAATACATTGTGTATACCTTTACGCGTTAAAATACTGTTGTTATTATTTGTTTTCTTTGCAGTTTACCTGCGAGAATGGCTTTGTGCGCCTGAAACTCCCTGCCACACACTGTCAGCGTGACATCGCTAAATTTTTGGTTTTCAAAGAGAAGCCCTAGATCGTCCGGTAATCGACATTCTGGAACTTTGAATTGTATAGTATTACTTTGTCCGGAAATATTCACGCTGTCCGCCACCACGCTGACCTGCAACATTACATCGATTTATAGACTTCGTTAACGAGAAATGTTTGCGGGTTGTACAAATATTAAGTATGTAACATACAAAGGTATATACCTCACAGAATATCGTGAGTTTGTCGTCTGGCAAGAGACCATTGGCTTCGTCCAACAGGAAATCTCTCCTAATGAACTTCTTGAAACCCCAGTCTTTACCTTGGACGAACCTGTAAGCACGTTGGCTCTCTGAAAGCATAATGTTGTCACTGTTAGTCGTTCCTGAATTGTTGCACGCGTATATCAATGGAAGTATATTTCTGATAAAAGGTTTACAATCAAAGAAATTTGCATCTAGCACGGGTCTTCACTCGTCTCGTGTTATCAAACCCTTTGGCCGAAAAAAACAGCTCACAGAATTTACCGCTTTTAAGGATTACTTTATTGTATGCAATGGTGATGAATTTCTTTTACTAACGAAGCAGATTTGTATTTATACGTAGATATATATCGCACAGTGAACGAGTGAATGTCAGAGTTATATCAGGAAAAGAGAGCCGATATTTAAAATGATTACTTTTAAAATACCCTGCATTGCAAACCGTTTCACGTGTTCGACACTTACCCATTGCTTTGGTTTCTTCTCTTTTGGCATTAAGAATAGAAAATTTGAACTTTGCTCTGACTTCGGATTTGTTGCACGAAACGAGGAGGAGATATAGAGACAGGTAGTCTTTGCTCTCCTCATCCAGACCCTTGGGATTCACTCTTAGGCACCTAAAAGTAATTAGCGCCAATGTGAATTTCTTTCATGCGAATACAGAGGAAAAGAGCCCCATTTAAAATTAGCTCTCGACATAAGAAATATTGTCAACTTAAAAACTAGGAAATGGAAATGTTATAAATTTGGAAATTTTATAAGAAATTAATCCCGTTCGTATAATGTATGTGCATTTATCATAAAGTATATCCATGCAGAAGGAGAACTAATAAGGAACAAAGGAAAAAAAAACAAGATCCTTGACGAGGTTAAGAACATAGGAGGTATGCAATGCAAAGAATCTTAAACAATTTTGCCCGTCTAATTTTCTACTAATTGACTACCAATTGACTACCAATTGACTACCAATTGACTACCAATTGACTACCAATTGACTACCAATTGACTACCAATTGACTACCAATTGACTACCAACTGACCACGATGGAACTCAAAATGAGAAATTCGTTGGACCACGTCTGACAAGCGTTCTTAGTTCTTAGTCTTTGAAAACTTACCATTTTAGTTTATCGTTGGCCCCTGCTGAGAAAGTGGACGACTTTAGCACTTCTCCCATTTCCTCCCGGCAAAAGCTGAAGTTATTTATCGTCCACATGTAGCTGAACTTGACCACCTTCACCTGTGCACATAAGACCTTCAAATGCAACACCACGTCAGAATACATCTCGTAGAAAATCGCATAATTTATCTACGCTAAGGGGTACGATCCGTTTCGATCTTAAAACACCACCTTAACCCAGTCTTCTTAATTCCAGGAAACTGAATGACGATTATTATAAATAACTGTGCGAGAAAAGTTTCTTCAATTATGATAGGATCAGCGATGAAAGAATAATGGCAGATATCTATAAATATACCAACAATATTGATGAATAATATAAATGATTGTCTCGGTTTCCTATTCCATAAATTCATCGTTTCTACTCGCAATCGGGGATTGATTTTGAACTACATACATATTATATAAATTGTCCTGTAGTCCGCTTAAAAAGTTCAAATAACTTTACTACTAATTTACTACTAATTTATAGAATACTTGTATAATTCTCTGAAATATTTCATCTTCCCTAAATCGAACAAATAGGATAATGATACTGCTCACGCTACAAAACGTTTCAACCGTTTCTTCACTTTGCCGTTTCAATCTCAACCGCAATTACAGTTGCAGCTGCATCGCAAGCGTGTCACAAAATTGCAAAAAACTATACATGTATACATATTGTATAGAGTATAAAGAAAAACCGCGATTATTTCTCAAGCATCGTGACGAGCCTCTTCTTATCTCTCGCGATTGGAGAAGACCTTCCGTTACGTCGCTTCGCGTGGTGTCGCGTCGTCTGACTTTCAGGCTACATACACATACAACGAAGCTCGTGAAACGCGTACAAAACGTGCATCTCTGTGCTTCGAACGGTTTCCTCGACCTCGGATATATTTGCACCTTGGTTTCGTTTTGCTGCCTTCTAAAATGCAGAAGGACGGATCGGGAGAAAAGAACAATGAAACGACGTTAACAGAGGCAGTTCTTTTTTAGAGGAACGTCGAAGGTTCCTACGACTAAATTGATCGTGGCCTTGGAGTAGCGAGCAGGCGAGCAGACGAGCAGACGAGCAGACGAGCAGACGAGCAGCTAGAGAAGTACTGCAAGTACGATAAAGCACGTGCTAGAGCGTGATAGAGAGAGGGAAAGAGCCAGGGTCAAATTGAACTTGTATCTCTTATGTAATTACCTTGGAAAAAATGAAGCGTGTAGAAAGAGAAAAAGGACTCAACGTTTGCGGTACTGGTATCGCTGCACGTTACTCGATCTCGATCTCAATGCGACTCGTTAAATTATGCATCGGCATTTTGATGGCGGTAACAAGGGGGACCGGTGTGCCGTGGTGTTGGTGGTACTTTTTTCGTCGAAGTGAAATAAATTGATACGTATACCGCAAGTGAATCGACTAGATACCCTTCGAATATTGATGTTATCATTGCCGATTTAATGCCACGTCAAGGTTGATATATTTTACTGCATACGTATAATGATTAATATCACTATAGTATATTTCATTGAAATTATTTATTTTCTATGCCTTATTGCTGTAACGCGGCGGTCAGGTAATTTACCGTTATTATTAATATTCGTAACAGTTAATCCGGGTTATGCACGAGAATGTTTAGAGCGTTGGAAGGATTTAGAAGGAAGCCTGCGGGGTTTAATACCCCCGGTTCTGCTCGTTATTAAGTAACTTACTTAATAGAGAATCGCATTCCAGTAGGGTCAAACGTTTCGATTCATCCTGTGGAATTTAGGTGGGCGTTGATTACGACGAGCAAGAAGCACGGTGAAGCGTAACGAGGTGCATAGATCGTGGAAATTATGCAAGTAATTATATATCCTTCTTTCAAATACTTTCGACTTTTGTATCGTAGAAAATTCCTGTGGAAAATGTAATTGTTAAACGTGCCCGTCAATATAGTTTATAGTTTGATAGTTTGAAGATATTTAAGGGCTCATTAAGAATCATCGTCCATCATCTTCCATTTCAGGGTCAGCTAAAGAAACGCCTGTTTCGTAAGGCTTGCACAATCTTCCAGGAAAATTAGATTGAAACAGCAACGCGAACGAGTGTCAATTGCATAACGCGTACGCCAGAAGAACGGTTGCAAATTGCATTATAATCGACGATCGATCAGGCACTTTTCCGGTCTGAAACGTGACGGGGCATACTGTCACTTCCGCTTAATATGATTTCCGGAGAGAATCATTAAAGACTGTCGTGTGCAGGTGCACAGAAATTGTAAACGATTGATTAAAAATCTGGAAACTACAGTTGAAAAGAGTGTACAATCGACAATTATGTACTCGAGGAGAAAGATAGAAAACTCAGTTTGGCCCAAATGGACCCGGGCAAAACAGTGGATAGAGGCGCAGACACGATACAGCGATGCTCGCAGCAAGAGGCATAGAATGAAGAAGAAGCAGAAGAAGAAGAAGAAGAAGAAGAAGAAGAAGAAGAAGAAGAAGTCGAGGTCGAGCCCCCACGTGTCAACAATCCCTGACGTCACACGTGTGCAGGACCTTGGCGAAGAAAGTTGAGACTGGAGCGAAATCTATTTGTCTAGGTTGCCCTGCGTTCAACCCCTTATCTTGATCGCGTTATTGCCGTTAGACAATAACGGCCTTTGGCTCTAACGGTCCCTTGAAACACTGTAGCAACCGGACCACACGATTTTCTCTTCTTTTTTTCTTCAGCAAAATGACTTTGTTGCTGGCGCAAGTGAATCCACGCGTCACGCGTTGTTTGACAACAAGTCAACAAGTTTGTAGAATCGATTCATCGTGAATCAGTGCGATCGAAACCCCCCAACATTTCTCAAAGGAAACGTAAAAAGGTCTCCTTGAAAGAGAAAATACCTCTAGTCTGAAGATACGAAGAATCGATGTAGAAAGAGTACAGCGTGAGAAACGTTCGGCACAACGACCCTGGCCAAAGTGAAAGTATTCTTCTCCCTCCAACATCTTTCTTTCTCGCCCGGAAACAATGCGCGACTTTTACGAAATATGTACAGGAATACTTAATACGCTTCACGCTGTGAGAAGACGAAGAGCCGCCGACACAGTTCCGGACACTTTCTTTCTTTCTTTCTTTCTTTCTTTCTTTCTTTCTTTCTTTCTTTCTTTCTTTCTTTCTTTCTTTCTTTCTTTCTTTCTTTCTTTCTTTCTTTCTTTCTTTCTTTCTTTCGACTAACGGAAAGAAACGAAGATGTCTCATCGATGTTGCGACGCTATTAAAATTAGTTTGACGGATTGCTCTGGAAACGAGGTTGGCAAAGTTATCTTCGTACATTTTCGTACATTTAATATTTGTAGAAAGTGCATCTAGTGCTTCTCTTTATCGTGCAGCAAGTTTTGTTAAGTAAAAGCCTTTTTTTCACGCGGTGTAGATACATGTCTTCGATACACGTTAAATTGTCCTCAATCTCTGTACATTATCGATTTCTACGTTCAACATCGAAGCATCACTTCGCTGGGCATTGCAATATCTTGCAATATCTGTGAAGAATAAACTTGCATTTCTCGCGAATCCAGGTTTCATAAATATTTGTGTTGGATATTTACTAGTGATAGTAAATATAATATATTATGCTAGAGCAAAATTGTCTCCAGCTTCTTAGAAATGAAGCTTCTTACTAACAGAGATACATAGTAAGAGAAGCAGATGCGTGGTCTGCACTTGGAGAGTCGCAAGGGCCTAATTCTTTTGGCTGTTTTCGTTCAGCCCGAGAGGGCACATTCGTTCTGAGCTATTTTTTTAAATACACTGATTGATAAAATATAATACAATATTTTCTTTGCAATAGTAATCTTGTCCATTATGGTTGGAAAGAGAACTGTTGTAATTAACATAACAACTAGGCAACAACTACAGTTGAACAGTTGAAAATATACAATTATACTGTATACATATTGAAGGAACGAATCCCCATTCCCTATTACTTCATCGTAACTATTTCACCATTCACTGGAATTCGGCCCCTTTCTCTGTTCGAGACCGACATTTTTCGAGCATCCCGTTGGTTCTGTTAACCAATCGATCGTAGATCCCAATCGGAATGCAATAGTGTCCAATAGAGGCTCTTGGAATTTCTTCGCGTGTTCAAACGAACGAACAGCTGAAAACTGCTCGCGTGGTACGCGATGGGTTCGATGATCCTTACTTCGACGTGACCTTCACTGGCTATCTCGCAGGTTCAATGCACGCTTGTTGTACGTGTAATCTCGTAACCAGTTACGTCTTAGTCTGCCTCGGAAAATGTCTCCTCCTTCCGCGCCGCTTGTGAAACTCGACCTTTTACGACTCTGTTCCATCTGGACGTTCTTCCGATATCTCCACCTTGTTCTATGATGGAAAGCATGCAAACTATGGGGTTGCGAGTTTTTCTTTCCCCTTTTCATTTTAAGCGGAATAGACAATTACGTCTGCGTTGATCTTCCCTTCTTCGTATCGTTGTATCATTTCTGTTGTACAATTTCCTGGATGGTAGAAAGTGCTGTTGCCTTTTCATTCCGTTACTGATTACGTTCGCGATTAAACACCCGCTGTTTATCCGCAGGCAAAACAGCGGCCGATTCCGATGCAAGTATACTCGCGGTATACTCGCGCCACAGCTGAATCGAGTAACATTATTTTCCAAATCTAATTCCGTATCCTCCGCGTAATAGTACGCGTTGGCCGCGATCCAAGTCTTCCTACACGTTTGATTGATCTCCTCGAATACGAGTTCGTGTGTATTCCTTTCGTTAACCGCAATCCAGCGAACCGAACAAACTTGTTTGCGTTTTTATGATTTGTTCGAATCGAACAAGTGGTGGTCGATGAATATTGGGCAAGCAGACGTTGCGATAGATTGCGAGTTAGTCATGCCCCGTCAATGATCTTATGCTTCTTGGAGTGTGTTCGGTGACCCCGTGGAAAACGAGATGCGAGAAAAAAGATAAGTATTCGAAAAACTGGCAAAAACGAGTAATCAATGAAGAAATTTCTCAGAATACCCAAGCGGTAAGACTCTACGTTTAAAAATATAAAAGTGAAATAAGAGTTGAGAGGACAATAGGCGTCCCGTCCGCCGTCTCTAGGATACTGTTAATCAGGCCCAGGTACTGTTAAACTAGGTAGGTGGGAGACGAATATCGATATGATTCGTTCGTTTCCAGAGAACGAGGGAACGAGGGAACGAGGGAACGGGGGAACGAGGGAACGAGGGAACGAGGCAACGAGGAACCAGAGGTGTACCGGTCGATGGCCCCAGCGAGTCGTTCAACTCGCAATGATCGTCCATAATCGTCCTTGGATGATGCGTTTCATGAAGGAGATAGGTGAAAGATCGGTAGCCGGTCGGTCCTAGCCGTTCGATTAAATATCCACCGGTGGCACGCCCGTTCGGTGAATTTGCCGATCTTTCTTCCAGCGCGAGGAGACTGAACGCAAGAGGGATCGCGACGCGTAAATTTCGTCCTGCCGCGGAAGATTCTCGTATAAATCGATGGAAATATCGAAGGCGATGCAATTAATAGAAGACGACAGCACCGGTCTAGATTCGCCGACGGAGCTTAACGAGAGCTTAACGAGATATCGAGGACAACGAATCGCCAGTCGCATACGTTAAGTTTGCATACTTAACGAGACGCCGGAAACGAGGCTCGCAAAACGCCTAATGGAGTATCCCCGAGAGCAGTGCAAGTGAGGCACAAAGTTCATCGTCTTGGTCGTTTCCGTATAGAAGAAAACAGTACAGGAAGGAGCGTGAGGAGGCCCGGTCGACGCCCCCAGGAGTCGTTCAACCCGGCGGTTGTCGACGATCGGCCTTGAATCACCCGTGCCCGTTTACGGGAGCGGTGCACGGCTTCGAGAAGCAAGCGGACCAAGTCGAAGCTTCCGGTAGAAGGGTCCTGGACACGGTGTGCGAGCATGCGCGAGGTAAACGATCGTGGATCGCATCGCGAAGGAATCGAAATTCACGGAAATCGTTCGTTCGAGGTTTATTTTCATCGCGAGTGTGGGCAGCTCGGATGGTTGGCGTGCTGTAATGGAACACGTGCCGCCTGATAACGAGGTGGAAATGAAACGCAACGAGTGATAATGAGAGCTGCGTATATGGGAAGAAAAAAAGGAGTTCCACGTTGTGGGGGATGTACATCCCCCCGATGTACGGGGGAAACGGAGAAGTAATTTGGCCGCGGTCTTGGCGAATGTGGAAAACTCATTTACGCGAAAGGTAATTTATATCGATTAACAGATTGAGCGTTGGGTCTAACAATCGTAACGATTAGTGTGCGTTAGTTTTGCTTGATTAATTGACAGCACCGCTGGACGCTAATGTCCGAAGAGAAAGTGGTGTTTCGAACAATCAAGGATCTAGAGGACCTGGGATGCTGTTGCGAAAAATTGCCACAATCTGCGGATCAAAGGGGCGAAATGGTACGTGTCGGATGGGAAAAGAGTCTGAAAAGACGAAGAAGCCTGGGGTTATGTATGGCGATGGTAGGGTACCATAAATAACAGGTAGAGCTACGACGAGCATCTTCAATGGCGATGTCACCATCTTTGAACGAGTCGCTAGTGTTTTAGTTCTGGAAGGAATTACTGCGACATTCTTCCTTTCTTGCACAGATCCAGTCTAATTGTAAGGATTTCCGCGCAAGGTTTCATCGTAAAGATTTATGTACATAGGTATTGCGCTGACATTTATCAACGACAATGTTCCATCTGCGAATATACGTACAATAAATAAGTTTACTAACTTTTCTGTATTTTTCAAGTGATCAACGTACCGAGTTCCAGCACGTTTGAATGAATTAAAAAAGAAAGGTGCAGAAAGGGCAACTGTTTGCAAGAGCAAAGTGTCCTCGTCGAGAGGTTTGTGCAATTAGTAGTATAGTAGTAGTACTTGGTAGTAGTACTTGGTATAAATCAATCTGCACAGGAAGATCTTGGAACGAATCACACGATCACCTCTAATCGATCGATCTTCTATCCTCTCTCCCGTATCCTCTATCCTCTATCCTCTATCCTCTATCCTCTATCCTCGCCAAGGTGTTGTTATCAACGAAGATCCGAAATCTTACTTCGAACGGAAGATCCGAATTTGTTCGGTAAAAGCATTTGGGCATTTGGGCATTTGGGCATTTGGGCATTTGGGCATTTGGGGAAATGACGGCAAACGCTTTCAAAGCTTTTATCGAGCCGATCGATCCAGAAGTTACGACAGATTCGACGTGTTCGCGATTGCTGAACCGAGCTCCGATCGCTGACGAGGCGAAATCGCAGCGTGCATTACGAAAGTTAACTGGAGCACGAATCGACTTTCGATTCGGTGGAAAGAGGCCCAGAGAGTGCTCCCTGAAAACCGAGAGTGTACTCCTTCGGATACTGGCTGTTTCTCTCGAATTGTCCAACTTCGAAGAACGAACAGTGGATCGGAATGACTTGCGGAAACAAATGAGTCGATGCGTTTCGAACAAGATTCGCTTCCCTCCTTTTCCTTGAAAACAGTGGGGATCGCTTCGAAAATGTTGATTCTCGGAATCTCAAGATCCTGGCGGGACTGTGGACGGAATTGAAAGTCCCCATCTACATTGGCGGAGAGAATTAGGGAAAGCCCGGCGAACATTTCCACGGGTGGGTCACGGATCGCGGCAGGGAGCAGTGAGATATCTAGTTGCAGGTCGTTCACATCGCGTGGGGACGAGCAGTAAAAATAGAACGAGAGGGCCAGGAGCGCGAGCTCTCACGCACAACCACGAGGGTGATATCGACGAAGACGACGAAGACGACGAAGACGACGAAGACGACGAGATGGACGGAGAGGAGGCGGAGAACCCGTTGACAAGTCGGACACGTGTCTCTCCAGGGTATGTGTTTGGCAAACTCGGTGACGTGAGTCGCGATACCTTCGAGACTGACATACGGTATTGGTTGGGGAAGCACGTTTCAATTGGGACGACTGTTTGGAAACGTCGAACGATACGCGGTCAACGATTAATTTTACGCCGGTGGTGTTAATCGGGTAAATGGGTTAATGGGTTGACTGTAACGATTGTAATTTATGGCCTGATTATATAACGTCTCGTTAATCGAATTCAATATCATTGGCCAATATCGGGCAATGAAATTCAACTAATTAACGATTAGTACAGAAACGATTGCTTATGGATTCGATGAAAATGAAGTATTGAAATTTTGAAAGAAATTGTACGAATACATATGTGTGGAGTCTTGTTAACATTTTACTGCCCAACTCAGGGAAACCGAAGCTCAACCGAAGCTCAACCGAAGCTCAACCGAAGCTTCGCTAACGACCAATTAAAGTGCAATTAAATTTGCTTCACTGTGCCAATAGCCCTAACAAGACACTGCTCGTATTATTTCAACAAGTCGAAAATCGTAAGAATCGTCACGGAATTTATATCCGATACCTGCGTATCGCTAATTTAATCACATCCTATGCGATCTTGCAACACAAATATTTCGAACCCCTTGGCGTAACTTATCAAATTGATTTTATTTTATATACATATTAATGTTTTCAATCGAAATCGCTCGTTCGATTGGTCGAAACTAGGTCGGAAGAGAATATTCGCTACGTACCTGCGTGTAACACCAATTCTCTGCAACGGGGGTGTTCACTTCCGGTGGTGGAGGGCTTGGTACACGGCTCACTGCCATACTACTGCTGCTGTGCAAGTTTGAGCTGACCCGCGACGTTTGAGGCGCACAGTCGCTCACCGCAAGTCTGTAACAAAGAATAATCGTTACAAATCGAATGACTTTCGCTTCCCAGAGTTTAACCCGGGACTGTTTATGCCATGAACGATCGGCCATGGTCAAAATCGAAGGACACGCGGACCCGTTACATTAATGGGACGAAACGCATTTGTTCGATGCGAAGAAAAAGGGGTTGCCCGGGGAACGAGACCGGAGGAGGAAAGGGCGGGTAGGTAAAGACAAATAAGAGAAGAAGGGTATGTAGGGCACGTACTCGTACGATGGTACTCGCGTGAGCCAAGTGAGCCAACGGAACTACTCGAGCATCATCGAATCGAGTACGTTGGCCCCGAAGGTTCGTCCTACCTGCCAGCGTCCCTCTGACGGAGGTCACTTTGTCACTTCTCGTCTTAACCTTTTAACCCTTGCCGTGTTGGCTAATCGATACGTCAATGGGATAACTGCGGTGGTTGAAATTCGCCGGGCTTGTTCTATCAACTCTTTCCCTTGACTGCATTAGTATCGTATTTTGATCAGGCGAAGTAATGGTAGTACACTGGTGTCGCATCGAGCAAGTTAAGCTCTACGATAAGGGAACAGTGTTACCGCTCGAATATTACCTCGAATGGTAATGCTTTCCAGTAACTGTAACTAATTGCAACTGTTTCGATTCTTCGCTCCATTCTTCGCTCCATTCTCCGGTTCGTGGAGTTTTCTCGATCACTGTCATAATCGCCATTGAAACGGCTCTAATTGTTCGATGCCCGTTCAAGCGCTGCTTTTTTTCAACCAGCAATTTCTGTTTATGTTTCTGTATAACCGCGTAAGTGGCGCAATGAAACGATTAATGAATCGGGACCTTGCCTATTCTCTAGAATGCATGCGAGTGCATGCGAACGATGATGATTTTATCGCGACCCTAGATCGCGATCTCATTGCTGTAATGTGTAATCAGGGTGTAAATCAAGGTTTATTTTTGTCAAAATATATGTAGCAGAAACAAGTGAGAAGAGAAATTTAAAAGAAATATTCTGTTTCTAAACCATATTTACGCGGATCAAAATATTCAGAGCCCCGAACGAGTAATACCGGATGGGTTAATATTAGTGTTTATCCCCTTCCAAAGAACACCGTTTCCGCTTTCGAACGCCGTTTGCGTTACATTGAAGAGTCGGGTGGAAGTATGGCGGTGAACTACATACGGTTAAATAGTTGTCCGACACGCGGGCACGCGTGCACACGCGTTGCAACGGGGAAAAGTGTTTCAAGCTTGCATATGGTTAACCGTGATGTAAAGAAATAAAAATAAAACTACGCTACGATAAAACCTTCCTCCGTCGATTTCATATTATTTGATACTTTCTATATAAATACATTGTTTATGATAATTATGGTTTTCAAAATTACTTTTGTCATGCTCATTACATGACTACGCTTTGAATGTCTGCGATGTGCTCCTTGTATTTCTAGCACGGAAGTATTTGTGGTTACAGTTTCGACATTTCGATAAGATGCAGACCTCCGTTTCCGTAAGATACATACATACATACATACACATCGAGTGTTCGCCAAACGAAAAACAGCCTTGTTTTCCCCTTTCACTTTCCGGCACACGCTCTTTTAAGAGGGTGTCTAGCAATGCTAGACACGCGCGGATAAGAGAAATCTCGCTATTACGTTGCTTTTACCTCGATCGAATAAAGGAAAAGTGTGAAATTTGTATCTCCTTGGTCGAAGATAATCTAGAAAGCAAAACGACGATATAAAAATAAAAAGAAAAAGAAAAAGAAAGGAAAGGAAAGGAAAGGAAAGGAAAGGAAAGGGAAGGGAAGGGAAGGGAAGGGAAGGGAAGGGAAGGGAAGGGAACAAATTCTCCCACAAAGTGACACAAAAATAAAGAGAAGATTCGCCGCGAAGTCGTGCGAATTATGAAACTTCAAAAGGCAAGTGTGATACATTCATTCGTTGAACCTCTTATCCGTCTGCGCGTCAACTGGCGCCTTTTACGCGATCGTCCCTTCCCTGGTACACGGCTTGCTCCAACTTTCACTTCCACGTTTTACTCCCACGTTGGTTTTGCGCTAGATAGAGTCGCGGCAGCGCCGACGAGCGAAAGGGGAAGAGGCCGCTATTCGGTTGGCCGCTATTAGGTTGTCTTTCGAGCGACATTTTGCGGAGAAAAAGATAAACGGTTTTATCGTGATACCATCGGTCTGTCGCGCAAACGCGTCACGATATTCTTATGGAAAACCTCTTTGGAAAACTAATTGTTGCACACGTAGATGGGTTAATGGTAATACATATATGGTCTAATTTAAAATGTTATAAGAATGTGCACGAGGTATTCGTGGCTCTTGACGGAAATAAAAGTCTGAATAATATGCTTGGCCTGTTTAATAGGTGTCTAATTAGGAGTTTTAACAGCGAAACAAACAAGGAATTTGTCAATCGGGCCATCTGATTTCGAATCCGTTGAATGGCGGAGGCGTGGGCCAGGCCAAGAGAGCTCAGGGGAAAGTAGAACACGGAGCTCTGTCGAGTTCGCTGGTGAAAACGAGCAAGTTAGGTGAAAACCGTCTGCATGTGTATACTAAGGCGGAACAGCAACGCAATTACAACCAGCACACGCTTTACCTGTGTAAAACAAATGACTTTTGCCAAATTCCAAATTGATTTGTTTCGATAATGTAAAATGTCAAAGGAATTGGAAGAAATACGTATACGATTGGTAACGATTGGTAACGATTGGTAACGATTGGTAAAAATTGGTACAGGCGCAATGCTTGACATGTAAAAAGAAAGGGGTAAAAATTATATTTTATATTTTATATTTTATATTTTATATTTTAAATTGTCGTGTATAATAGAATAAAAAGTTTAAATGGAGCGGCTATTTCAACGCGTTTTCACAAATTCTAATGGTTTCTACGATAACGATTGGCCATCCGAGGCTGGCGGTTTTATCACGTTTCGAGCAGGGAAGAGAAACGAGGACGATGGAAGATACGAAACTCGAGATCGTCGACAGAAATCGGAAACCGGACGAGGTCGCTGTCGCCGGAAAAGTCGCCGGAAAAGTCGCCGGAAAAGTCGCCGGCCGCGATGTCCGTCGCGAAACGAGAAAAAGCGAATGGTCGTTAGATTGTAAATTGGTTGTGACAAGAATTGTGAGCAATTCTGCAAATAAAACAACCAGAGAGAAACTGGTTACGCGACCTTCTTGTCGGTCTTCGACAATCTTCATTGATTGTAAACCCCTTCCATCAGGTCTTGATGGTCTTGCGGAATTTGTTCATATAATTAACAGGAAAGTGATACCGAATTAAGGTGTGCCCCTCGCTGTAAATAAAAAGTTAATATTTTCAGTCAGGTATGCTTAAAAGCATAGAGCGCCAATTTCTGCATCAATAATTTCTAAATTTATATATCTCTGCTGAAGTTGCATATTTCGCGTTGCTGCTTGGAGTATGGCAGACATTCTTAATATGTACTATTATTACCCCTGCATTAATTTTAATACTCTGTTCTTCTTATACAGGAAAATGATGTTTGATGAAACAAGATAATATGTGTATATTCTGATAAAATCAATATTAAAGTAATATCTACTTTTAACCGTGAATTTCGATTTTTCGCCCAAATTCTGTCAGAGAACGTTTCCAATTCGAGGTGTGCTGGCTGCGATCGGTAATCACGGCCGAGTAAGCGTATATCACGAACGGATCCGAGCCAAGAGATGCTCGGCTCTCCTCCAAGCGACACGATCAATTTAATCTCCAACTTCCCGGGAGGTCTGTCTTCTCGTGTGCGGGCACTTACGGAATCGCGGGTCGCGGAATTAATCAGAAGTTTCCCCGTTGAATAATTTTCGCGCCGAAAAACCTCTCTGAAGTTAACACCGCCGTCGTGGAAGTCGAATGGAACGGAAAATACATTTTCGTGGAAATGAATTCAACATCTTTCAACGCGCCACACCATGCAAGCACACCCTTTTGCACTCCATTTGCACTCCATTGTAACCCCGTTGTAACAGCAAAGTGGCAAGACAATTTCAATCAACCCTGACAGCCTCCGCTGTGTCCTAATGCCCAATTGGTACTCTATCGGAACCTCGGATAGTTGTACGGCTCTGCAAGATGTAGCCGGTCGATTTTCGCAGCACAGGAGTAGTAGAGTAAGAGACGCGAGTGTAAGAGGGGCGAAGTCAAGGCTGATGCCTGGCGCAAGCCGACTGTGATAAGACAAAGGCTAACTCTCGTCAAGGGCGCGACGACGACTCGCTGGTGTGCGAGGGTTTCGCACGCGCGGGACACGGTGTGCAGGAAACGGAGTACAGGTACGTATCTGGCCGATCGAGCGATCGCGAGGGACTTGACCCTTTCCAGTCGTAGCACGCGGCTGTCCGGGGATCTTGGTTTCTTTTCGCCCCGATAATACATGTATCAAATTCGTTTCAACAAGTAGACGAAAAACATGACAATAGTCTGCTGTACGCCCGCGTGTCGTTTGATTAGCGTTACGTGCGTGAATCAAGGACGAACCATTCATTCCGTATTATTTTTCAGAAAACGACGGGGCACAATTCCACGTAATCTGACAACGACGACGACGACGACGACGACGACGACGACGACGACGACGACGACGACGACGACGACGATGACGATGAACATCGTTGGACAATAGGGAATTTTTCAAACGCATATTATCGGCGATATAGTATTACTGCGTTACATTGTCGGTACGATGATCGTTGATGCAAAGGTCAATGTAGCGTTCGCCCCGTTTTTCATTTATCATAGATTTGCTGTGCTAGAAAAATGAATATATTTTCGCGAGGCTTGTAAGAACCCCTGCTTCGTAACGAGGATAACTTCGAGATCGCTTCTATTTCATAATTTCTCATTAGTGTACCTATTACGGTAATGAATTATCCATTTAATGAGAATAGCTTAATAAAAATAGCTGCTCCAGAAACAGAATATTATAGGTAAATGCCTATTTTCTATTCCATGAAATCCTTGAATCCAAAGTGAAATAAATTTCCTCCGTCTATCGGTCAGATACGTATAGTGGTGAGATGTATTTCATAAATGGCGAAAGAAATGAACGAAGAGCAGAAAGAAGGAAGATGTAGCAATACATATATATGCACATATATGCACATAGCTCGAATTTGGAACGTGAAATCAAAGCGGTTAACACGTTTTCCAATCAAACTAACGACGACTAATGATCGATAAAGAGGCTTCAATTATCGGTGGGCATACAAGTACTCGTAGCACGTGATATTTTCAAGTCAGCCAGCGTTACTGTATCTGTTCACCGCAATTACGTACCCGAGCTGCGTTTCCGTAATGACAGAACTGCTGGATGGACTTTGAAAGAACGTCAGGATGAGTCGCGTTCACCGCGTTCACCGCGTTATTTGATCGTCGTCCGTAACGTTTTCAATGTTACATGCACGATCGTCAATCGGCTCGCGCAATCAAGATCGCTAAAGGACATTTAAATTAATGTCATCGGCGTGGCACGGCTAACAGATAATAAATGGTAAAAATTTATCTCTAGGTTTCTTCTCTACGTTTCTTCGATATCCAACACAGGTTTCGGCAGGTTCACGAAATGTGTCAATTATTCGGTAACTTTAACCCCAATTTATCGCAAGGTCAGGCCAAGGCGAATCAAGTATCATTCCATTGAAACCACGAGAAAGCCCTTCAACTGAACCGCGCGAGGATAGAAAAAGGAAATGGAAGAAAATTGGTCCGTGCCGAAAGGCGTTCATGGAAGAGGATCCTGCGACCACGGGCGCAGGAGCGGTCGGGTGACTTGGTGGCTAATAAGACGGCCGTAAGGGCCCATCTAGAGGGAATGGACCTCGCAAATTGGCCGTGAGGCCCAAGGTCGTCCGGTATATCCCACGTAGCGGGGCCAGTGGCCCCTGCTGGAAACAAGTCGGGGTCCAGGGAGCTTCCCTGCCCTTGGCAGGATATAACACGCTTCAGCCAGCAGGAGAAAAGAAGCCCTATGGCCCTAGAAGGACGAGAGACTCGGCAGTCCTCCGGCAGAGTATCCGATCCCCCAGGTATAAAAGAAATCCTCAGCTGCAGTTGGAGAAAATGCCTTCCAAGTTCGACGGGCCAGTGGAGTTGTACAAAGGAGATCTTTCTTCTTGTGGAAAGTCTGACGCGACAGTCTCTGGATATTTGTAATGCTCGATCCATTAGGGAACGTATGGTATGTGCGCTGGCCAGTCCGTAGAATACTGTATATGTATATGGCTGGCAGAAATTACCAGCACTGTTAATTCTTTTTCTTCTTTGTATAATGTTGCTTTTATCGGTTTGATTTAGCGCAACGCGTTTCGCGTCCCGTGTTGCACCGAATAGGGGGAAATGTTCGAATTAGACAAATATACAACAAGACGGCGATTCCTCTCCCTGGGTGCGTGGATGTTCGACTGGAGTTACCTTTGAAATATGAAGCTGGCGAGACGTTTGCATAGGGTTTCTCCTCTTCGGCACGGAATCAGAATATTAATCAAGTCGCAAGCTGGGTTCGAGAAAAATTCTACCGTCAAATAACGGGCGCGATCGAACTTTCCCCTTTACCCATTTTACTCGTCTGTATTTTTCACCCCAAGTATTATCACGTTTTATCGTTTTACAAGCCTTCCGTGATTAAACAATGCGCCTCGTTAACTCGCAGAACGCTATTTCAAAAGGGAAATTTATTCGGCCGCGTAATCGACCGATTAGTTTCGATAATACCAAAGTAACAGCGCCAAGTTGAGAACCGCGGCGTGGCTTTTGTCCGGCTTGCAAGCCGGAGTGCAATTCGGGTTAATTGGAGAACAAGAGAGAAACTTTATACCGAGCGTGGAAGCTAGGCTTAGGCACTTTATGCAACCTTTCGATCGAGGGAAATCCCAGGAAAATCGACTTTTCCGAGGTAAAGGAAATTCGGAAACCAAGTTTCCGACAAAGTCTGGAGAAATCCTTGAGGAAGCAAGCAGCAGAAAGTTTCATGCGGGATGTTGTTTCGTATTGTCGACAAATTTAAGTAACATTAAATTGTTACAACCAAACTGCGAATCGTACGAGAAATAATCCTGTGACCAATTTAAAAGGATAATCAAATCAGCCTCGATACTATGTATTCAAGTACGAGTAATTCTCCAATTCGTAAACAGGCCGAATAATTAGAATAATTAAATAGCACGAAGCAACCACGAAACAAGCCAATCCATGCGTATATCTGAACAATAAAGCCTTACATGCATTCACGCCTTTTTCGAGGGGCATAGAAATAATTGAACGAGTCACACGAGGCATTATGAATGACCGAGCCAACGCAAATCAGCTCCAATTACTCGCTCGGCAAGCGGCAATTACATAAATACATAATGATAATATTCCTTGTTGAACCGCAAACTAACATTCTGTCGAAACCGCTTAAAGTTGCTTCAATTTGATAAGATATTATAAAATAAAGAAAAGTATCAACGAAATCGTTCAAGGAACACCATTCGTAGTCTAACCTTCCGATTAATACGGTTTCCCTTCAAAAACCTGACGGATTACCTTGCCAAGAAAAGTTTCGCAAACGCAAGGCCGTGCGATCGAGCGAAGAAAAATGCAACGAAACCAAACCCCGCTCACTTTCGATTCCCGACCAAACAGAGCCAGGAATCTCGCGATGAAAACCGGTCATCATCGACATCTACGGTATATGTACGTACTTGCATGCATATAACCACCCTCGTTTAGTTGAAACGTGAAAGAAAACGCCAGATATACATATAATATCGTTTCAAGTGTACGTTCAAGGAGAAAGAGAAGAAAAATAGGGGAAAAGCATTGAAAAATCCGACGGTCGTTTGAAAAGAAAATCTACCGGCGGAAATGTTATTCTACGCCGAATCGCTGCAGGCCTGGGATTATTTAACCGATGGAAAGGGAAAAGTCGAGAGCGATGGAGACAGGGTAGACACGCCTTTTCACGGAATACCGAAAGATCCGAGACGAAAAACTCATCTGGCAAAATATCTTTCCGAAAATACCAGAGTACAGAGTACAGAGTACAGAGTACAGAGTAGTTTACGGGCCGCAACAAGTACACACACTAAACTTGCCACAGATATCTCAACGCTGCACAGTGATTAAATCTAGCGTGGAAAAAAGTTTCAAGGATTTTCCCTGCTCAACGATACACGTCACATTCCCCTCCGCTCGCCACAAAGAGACAATGACCCACAATTCGTCACTCGAACGAAAAACGACACATCGCAAATGAAATCAACCCTCCGCGTAAAAGAGCAAAACACAAAAACCCTAGGGAAATATGCCAGAAGAAAATCTCCGCACAAACCTCCGTCCCAAGATCATCCCTGTTGCACAGCTACGTCAGAAACGCGTTGAAAACTATTCGCCAGCCGGTTAGAAACTGAGTGTATCCCCATCGTTTCACCTACGACTCCCTCTTCGAAAGACGACGAAAGGTCCACGAAACGGCGAGGGTGGTTCGACCATCGGGAAGCACCACGGAAGAAAGATACACGGAGGAAGGGGAAGAACGAAGAGGAAGCAGAGGATAGATGGAAGGTTCTTGGAAACGCGTTGGGTCGTTTTTCGAGCTTTTCTATTCCACGAAAGAGACCTGGCCGGTAGTCGAAGGGAAGAGAGGGCGAAAAAGCAGAGGGGGGCGTCCCACGGCCCTGTACCCTTGAAGCTGAAGGTTGCAGGCTACCGAGGGACAACCTTCCTTCCTAAACCCTCCCACGTCCTCCTGCCCCGCCGACGCGTCCACCTTTGTGCATGGCTTTATTTTATCGTGCACCGGACATCGATTGGCCTCGACTCTCTTGTCGCGATATAATAATAGCGCTGAAAGCGATTTTTCCCGGCCACGGCGCATCGCGAGACTGAAGGTGGAAGAAGGAGAAGAAAACTCGTGGAAGGGGGTGCCCTCCGGAAGTAGGATCGAGCGTGAAGATACAGGGGTGGTTTCAATTTGCGAAACAAGGCATGCGTTTTTATTCGTCAGAATTCTGTTACTTTCGGGTCGTCGCGTTCCCATTGAATGAAAATGGAATGCTGTTAATTAATTTAACTGGGACAGCGGAATCGTGCTGATTGGTGTGGAAACAAATGGAACGTAACCATTGTCGTGTCTATGATAGTTACAAGTGGGGACCGGAAATGGAGGTGAGTTACGTAAACAAGAGTGAACAAGCAAATAGGTAAAGGTTAATTCGCGGCATATTCACGATGGATATGCGAAGGGAATTAACGAAGGTTAATGGCGGGGAAAGCGGTGCAGGTAGAGGAAATATAAAAGAGGCTATATAAAAGTAAATAGTTGCAGGGGGGGAAATTGAATGAGTTTTTACCTGAGCTGTACAATTTGAGGAACGAGGAATAGGGTTTGAAGAACAGAGTTGGAGTATGGGAATACTTCAGGAGATTTCTTATGACTCTTAATACAATTTATCTGCTGGTTAAAAAATAAATCAATATGTAACCTTCTTCCATTTTCAATTGGATTCCGCTCATTTCGTCATCAGGCCAATTATTCTGTCCTCCACGTAGATGCACGTAATCTTGGCGAGCACTAACCATGTTATACGCAAACTTCCACTATCCTAATCCTTCGGAACTCGACTGTCTCGACATCGCGATAGGATGATCGAACGAAGGTTCTTTCGCCTTGTTTCCGCGCATAATTCAGGGGGGAAGACTACGCTTTTGAAATTTTCCTCCACTGCCATTGTTCAATGGCAAAGTATTGTTTTACTAAGCAAAACAAGAACAATTGTAAGCAACGAAAAAGTATTACCGAGAATAGAAACCAGACAAACATTACATATTCTGCCATGTAATGATATGGATCTTTCCATCGGACAATCCATGCTGCAGTCGCAGAAATGTTGCAGAAAATATGCACGTTTCTTTCGTTCTTTAACCAGCGAACCGTTACTTGACGCAAAAATATCAAGTTCTTGATGAGAAATACATATTAACGATGACGAGCACGTTCGTTATGCAACAATGTCGTTGCTGTAAGATTAGAGTCGCACGGAACTCCTAAACTGACTTACGGTTTTTTTGGGGGGGGGGGGGGGGAGAGAAGCAAAGTTGGAAGTACGTAGGTTAAATTATGGAAAATATTTTGTACCGAACAAAGATGGTGCACTAGTTTGATTGATCGTTTCGTTTCGAGAGATTCTCGTTTATTTAGCAAGCGAATTTTTCATATTTAATCGGTATCGTAAAATTGACGCGATGTCGACGGTGTTAAGAAGGCCTTAAGAAGGCGTTAAGAAGGCGTTAAGAAGGCGTTAAGAAGGCGCCGAGGACGCGGAAGATCGATACGATTTTAAAGAAACAGTGTTCTATTTCGGAGCAATTCATTACCTTGGGCTAGGATATTTCGAGAGTTTCCTGTGCCAATGAAACAAGAAAAACGTCGAAGGAAACGCAATTAGTCGTTCTTTTAACCTATATAGATCGATAATTGTAAACATGTTACTCATAAAATGATTAAGAGATCATTCACAGACTGATGAAACACAATTTTCCTGAATAATCCCAGCAAGTCTGATCGGAATTTTGCACAAGCAAAATGATGATTTGAATAATCGACGAAAAGATTTGTCGAGAAATTAATTTCATTGAACGAACGAAAACACCGCGGGTGTTGGAATAATGCAAAACAAGGAAAGACGTTGAGGATCGGTTGGAAATATGTACATACTTGAAAAGATCCACTACTAAAATTCTACAATGCTCCAAGAAATCTAAAAATTGCCTGAACAAAAATATCCCAACAGGCTTCCAACAGCTGGACGAGGTCGAAGGATCGGAGAGAACGATCGATAGCATACAAGAGGAACAGGTGTTTTATTTCAAGATACCGTTCTTCTAGCGACTGATTGATACTAGCTTAACAGAAACAGCCCACGAAGAAGAAGAAGAAGAAGAAGAAGAAGAAGAAGAAGAAGAAGAAGAAGAAGAAGAAGAAGAAGAAGAAGAAGAAGAAGAAGAAGAAGAAGAAGAAGAAGAAGAAGAAGAAGAAGAAGAAGAAGAAGAAGAAGAAGAAGAAGAAGAAGAAGAAGAAGAAGAAGAAGAAGAAGTGGAAGAAACAGAAGGAAAGGTAGAAGACTACGCGCTACGTATAGACCAGCTATCTTGAATGCCCGACACACAACCGCAACGATAATGGAGCAGCTGTGTGTTTGTTAGGGGACAAAGGACACCGACGCTCGAAGCGATTTTTGCCTCTTTGTGTGTTGGCAGCGAGAAAATATTGTGACGCAAACGCGATAACTGCGCAACGCAAGGTCGAAGAGCTTTTCCGATTCATCTAACGCGGTAATCGGAGTGCACGCTATGCTAAAACTTTTATACCATCGGCTATTTCGCCGAGAGTGTCTCCTATCGTAGTAGCACGATTTCGATATACGAGGCAATTATTAAACTTCTCAGGCAACGAAAGTGCGAGCGAATAGATTTTCCAATAACTCGTACCAAAGCAATATTTCCAAATACATACATAGTATTTAGTGTATATCCTTAGAAGATGGTTTTCATTTTCATTTCAGCCACATCAGAGTAATATCGCCAGATATTTAGGTACCTGCATCTTACCGATCTACCTGAACGCCATAAATTTCGTCAAAAAGGGGCAATAGCCCCAAGAAAATCCTGATACCTGTATTACTCACGTAAACAATCCTAAACAAGAGTTTACGAATACAACCGAGCCAATTTTCGCCGTTTCAAAGTAATCACGATAATGTAATTGGCTTAATTCGGATGTCGAGCAGGGGACAATCGCAGTGCAAAAGCCAATTTCGAATCATCAACATAACTCAAAGAGAATCGTTCGTCGTTTCGCGATGGGTCAGTGTCGTGGGAAATTACATTAAACGCTTTACAATGAGAATTGATCGACTCACCGTGCACTGTCGTTCCCCGTTCAGGACAGATGTCGGTCGGAGCAATTCTCTTTCTGCGATATCGTGACCCGTTAAACCGGCCGATTCTGCGAGAAACGTTTATCGAGTGTGCTAACCCAAACCTAACACGGAAAAATTGCCCGTTCGTTTATATAAATAAAGGAAAAAGAAAAACGAGCGACCCATTGTAGCTCCGCGTTTAATTATTAAATCAGATGGACGATTCAATTCAACATTAGCAATAGAATAGATTGATACGTTAATTGTTAATTTTTACAAGCCTGCGCTCCTAAAACATTCGTGTCACTGAGAAACGACCCAGTCAACAGGTTAATTGGGACGGTTTTTGTTTTTATCTTATCGAGGTGGAAGAACGAAATAAAGTTAACGGAGTGCAAGCTGTGGGGTTCGAAATTAAAAACGTGCATAAGACTTTCACGCCGGAACGGCAATCAGCCTGTTACAGGGAAGAAATTACCACGATGTTAACTTTCTATGTGGTTTCGGTGCTAGATGATCTCGCTGCGAGTTACTCCGATTTCGATTCGATTCTATTCGAGATACATATATTCGAATTCGAATTCGAATAGGGACGACGATTAGATCATTGATTAATTCGATCAAATAGTATTTATATCATAAGCGAGGGAAATAATTACAAAGGTGTGATTAATATAAAAAAAAAGGGTCCTCTGTTAATTATGTAATATTGCAAAAGAAAAAGAAAAAGAAAAAGAAAAAGAAAAAGAAAAAGAAAAAGAAAAAGAAAAAGAAAAAGAAAAAGAAAAAGAAAAAGAAAAAGAAAAAGAAACAGCACGTGCGAGACAGATACTTTCAAGGTTTACCGATTCACGAAGAAGCTCGCGCAGAAATATCGGAAATTTGTCGCCAAAAATACAAGCCTGTTAAACATTTCTTGATATTCAACACTGCCTATATCCCCACCCATCTCCCCCTCCAAAGAAACAAGTCCAACCTACGCATGCATATTAAAACGATAAATTCCCCGACCGATAAAGCAAAGCAAGGCAAAAAAAAATAAAAATCTGGCGAAACTTATTGTATTGTACAAAGTGGCTGGTTTGCAAAGGAAAGTTCGGTCTCGCAATGCCAAGGTTATCAGCAGGTGAGGCTTCACGCGCAATCACCGTGGACGCATTCATTAAATTGTCATTATAAAGTCGAAGATCTGTTTATAGCTTCGTGATTCATCGCGTTGGCCGATTGCGTTTCACCGGGCAGGAAGTGTAATGAGCGTTGGCCCTCGTCGAGGGGAGGGGTCTATCGGTGAAACGACCAGTTTCAAGTCTCACCGATAGACCAGTGGGGTACGACTACCGACGACTGGTTAATTCGTTACGTTCAATTACTGAACGCATTCAAGGTACTTCTTCTCCGCCGCCTTACGTCACCGCGTCGACAAAACCCAACGAAACACGTATCGCAATGCGTAGAGGGGCCCCCTTGAACGCCGCCTCCGCGAGATAAACGAACACGTTCGACCACAAAGAAATCAAGTCTAACCCATCGACAGTTTCGAATAATACAAGCCGATGTTACGTTCACGAGGGGATACGGCCGAACGACGAACGGCTGGTAGAAAGCTTCATTGCCAGTTCTGTCACGATTCGATCGTACGCGAGCATAAATATACATGCATATGTGTAGTTATGTGTGCAACGAAGGCTGTTTACTGCCACGCTGTGCTCCATCGTGCTGATAAAACGTTTTGACAGAGAAAGTAGTGTAAATAAAATTGGCTGTAGAACGCCGGTAAACAGTCGTGGCAGTCGCGATAATAGCGTACAAATGTATCAGAATAATTTGTACGCACGCTCGACGACTGTTTCGGAGTGAGCAATAATTTTGGTCGGTCTTGCAATGGAGATTGGTGGAAAATCGCTTGGACTCGTTGCGTGGGCGTACACGTCATTTAAATGACGCGTGGCACGTCGCGACGACTATGGTGTTTGCGTATCGCTGGATCGTCGGAGAAGAGCGGGGAAAGGAAAAAGAGGGACACACCGGTAGATAGAGTCGCGTGAAGAACATTTCTGTATTTGAAATTCCATCGTATCGTATTCACGGTCAAACGTTCCGCTGTGTAAAGGTAAGTAGACTGTCGAACCGTGACGGAGCCCGCATCGTACTCAGAAGGTCCGCTTAACGTAAAAAGGTGTATCAACCTTGACGTCTTTCCTTCGCCACGCAAGCGACTTGACCAAGAACTTTCATCAAACTAATAACGTCTACGTACTCGTTGGACGTCGTACGCGTCGCTTCGAAAGAACACACTCGACGGCTATGTAAATACACCGCGAGAACGTAGAAATCAGTTAAATCAGTTGACTATATGTGTAGTTATGGCAGGGATGGGTCGATGACCAGTGCGCACTCTATGGCAGATACCGGCTTCGGAACGGAGCGTTTCAAAACAAAGGGTACACCGGGTCATTCTCCGGTTATTCAAGAACCTTTCTTTTGGTGAAGATTGCAAAAACCGTCCAGAGACACATAGACGATCGGTGAAAATATCATCTGTTGACAATGAAAATAATGTCGATACGGTTTCGCAGATAGTGACCGCGGTGTACGATCAATAAGGGCGGCTAACAATATCGCGGCGGGAGAAGAATAAGAAATATGTCAACACGACGGGGCAAAGACACCCCTGCACTGGAAAGAACGATGGTGTATTTAAGCGTCCAAGTGAAAATACGTACCGCGCCAGCGCCATCCTGACATGAGATAATCCAGGTGCCGTAGGTGTTGGGAGCAAGGTATCCAGATCTGGAAAGAATGTTTTATCGCCGGCACTATATCCCACTGGACACATGCGCGTAAATTCCTCGTCCTCGAACACACGAGCTCGTCATAACTTCCGGCCCTGGCTTCAAGGAGCCTCTCCCTCCGATTTCGTTCACTTCGATTTTCTCGAGGAAATTTCGTGGCGTCCTCGCGCCTATCGGAACAGTAGTCAGGGACTCGCTTCGACACCCTGTCTCTGGCGTAACACTGTCACTACCGCATTTTCACTGCCGCGTATCTGTTGCGGCTCCGCGAGTAAAGGTGAAAGAAAAAAGGCTTCGCGACAGTCAGTCACGACTCGTGGACGGTCAACGAGCAGCGACAGACGAACTGTGCGTGAATCGACGACGGACATGCACGACGGGGTGTACGACGGGGTGTACGACAGAAGCGTGTGAAAAGAAAAGAAAAAGAGGGACGGCTGATTCGAATATTGGGGCTCGGTCTGCCAGCCGACCACCGTCGACCAAATCAATTCGTGTGCGCGTGATTAAGGAGCGACTACAACGCCTACTCGGTGATACACAGAGTTCACCAGTCACTATTCCAACTCCGATCACGGCGCTGGCTCGACTGAGCTCGGCTACTGAACGTTCGTCAGTCCCCACCCCTATGTTCGCGGCCTCGTACGCTTTCGTTACGTTTCGACCAGGTTCGTGTGTAGCTCGTTGGTGCTCGTGCTTTTCCGCGACCTCGTGTCGCGATAGAACCATGGTTCACCGTCGGCGACCCAAGGCTCCCTCCTACAGGAAACCCCGCTGTTCGGGAATGCACGTTTTCTGGCATGCTGCTGCGAAACTATATCAACTCTGCTATCGTACGTAACCCACCGTCGAAATGTGTTTCTCGGTTAATAATGCGAGTACACCTTTCGATGCCTTCGATATCTCGGTACTCCGATAGTGCAGAGATGCACCCTCCCCGTTGTGTACCTGCTGTGGAACACGCGTGAGATAATTGCTCTAGGGTTTATTCGCTTTCAGCGAATTCGGTATACAGCCGCGAGAAACCGGGATAATAGAATGGAATTATTCATGGCGCCCTCGATCCTACGTATGTACATATGTATGTATGTATATACCGTGAGCATTCAAATCAGTAATGAAACCCTCGGTATCGTTTACGAATTCACCGGTATACGCACGATATATGTGTATCACCGGGAACGTGTGAAAGGTTTTTTCGAGCGTGCCGACTGTATCGGTGCTTTCATGACACCGGAAACGGGGAGCAGGCCTCTGTTCGTCGAACTATACGAAAAAGAGGTCACGAAAATGTTTGATGGGTATTTAGGGTGGCTGTGGTCTGCGTCAATGGGACCGTGACGTCGTGCCGGAATCACGCACGACGATCGTGACATTGCTGCGGAGGATACTGGTCTCGCGAGACCAATGTAACACGGATGGCATTGCGTATCGTACAAAGGAAGAAGAGAAAAGAGAATGCTCGTATATTTTTCGATTTGCATTCTCGGTCGAATGCCTAACTTAATCGAACCGCTGCTCCAGAACATTAATCGACAGGTGATCGGCGCGGGAATCGCCCCACCGAAATTGATTCTTTAACTCGCGGTAATAAGAGCATTAACCGCATTCGTGATTCGAGCAAAGTCGCAAAAGCAGTTTTATGCAATCATAATCGTACGCGCGGATGCAAGTTTAAGGCTGCACGGATCTCGCTGACTGATACCGCCTGCTGTTAACGTGCCTATAAATTAGCATCGCGTCCTGCATTCTTTTCTCGCTTCCTCGATCATCTTCGAAACCGGACGTCCACTTCCATTATCCGTTCGAGTCAGTAAATCACCGAGGAGATTGCACCTTTGTGCACGACGAAAGAGAAGAGAAAACAATTTGTCTCGGTTGAAACCTGGCCGTGTATCGGAACAGGCCAATCCCATCGCTCTTCCAAAGGAAATTTGGAGAATTTCGATTTCGAGCTAAAGATAGAGAGACAGAGCGTTAATAAGAACGGCCCCGAGGCGCAGGTCCCCTTGACCCCCTTAAAGTCACGTCCCTGAGTCTCATTCGCCCCAGAGCACGCCACGAGTGCCATGTAAACTCTATTATGCTTTTCTTTCGCATTCTTTCGCATTCTTTCGCGTTTTTCCTTCGTCGGTGTCTGGTGTTGCGTGTCGCGGTTACCTCCCGACCCGTAGGGAATCACAGAGAAAAATGAGTCGGAAGGATGTACACCCTGTACATCCTGTTTGCCACCCTGTTTGCCACCCTGTTTGCCACCCTGTTTGCGTCGTCGGTGAATCACCACGCCATCGACGCGCCAGTCGAACGTCTAACAATCATTCTTTACCTCTTACCAATTTTTCTGCCATAGTTCATCATCATGTATGCCATAGTTTTCGGACGTGGGATCATCTTGAAATGTTGAAATGCAAACGATGGATCTGCGTAAAATCGTGAGCGCCAGCAGCTGTTGTCGTAAAACAGATGCACATAGTACGTTCTTGCTCTGCAAGTGGCGTCTGTTCCTTCTGAACCAATTACATACTCCAGTTTCAACTAACGAAGGATATATGCGTGGAGCACCTCTTTGGTTGCTCGAAACGCTGTCTTTTATCTCCCGAAGGACGACTTTTAAGACTCTGACAGGGACTGCGTTTGATCCAGAAATCGGAAGTCTATCGACCGAAGTGGCTACGGTGGGATTGGCCTATTGAAAGATTTCGATCGGAGGAAAGGTCCTTCATACAGGTCACTTAACTTTCTCGTGGCAACGCTAGCACGAGCCTGTTGCTTCAACTGATTTAATTGGTAGTTACGTCAGTACGACCGACTGATCGTTGCTCTCCGCTTCGAAATAGGTTTATTCGGCCAATTTCTATTAGGCTGATTCTGTTAAACAGCAGTTGGAGGCAACTGTTTCTGGGTACAGCTTCAGACACGTACGAAATCTTTGCCCCGTTTTTCTTTCATCATTATCTATAAAGTTACACGTTCATAGATAATGATTAATAATAATGATAATAGTGAAACTCTGTTATAGCATTGGACGTTACTCGAATGAATAAGCAATAACGAACGTTGGAATACGTCTGAAAACTGCTAGGCAAAAATCTACAGAAAGGATACTAGACTTAACAGGGCACAAACAATGAATAAGAGCAATCGCCTCTAAACTACATCTTTTATCTGCCCTGACATACTGTAACACTTTTCAAAGACAATTGGCCCAGCTATCATTAGGAACGGCTGCCACACCTACGCGGTCAAAGTACCGGTAGAAAGGTGTTCGAATACCCATTTGAAGGTACTGCTATCCGTTTACCTGTTTCAGATGCGTATCAGTCGATCTAGAATAACGCGAATAACTGTACGGCAAGAAATTGACAAGAAGATTTCCCGAGCGGACTATCCGTCGGAATCCTGAACGACTGATTCAGCGGAGAGAAAAAACAAATGAAGAGATATTTGAAAACCGTCAAGAGCCAAGAGGGATTCCGGTTTCGAGATGGAATGAGCTTTCGCTTGTACGGTCCAGCTGTTTCTGTGTCCGCTATAAAAACTGGTGCGTAGCACTTTGGGAGCCCCCTCTCTACGACCTTTTCTTTTTCTCTCTTTCTCAACGATGCAACGCTAATTTACATCCTCTGTCATTTGCGCGATTACGTATGTGCATGCATACTTTGATTTTTACGATTCCGGTCGTAACTGAAACTCGATCGTTCGGATCTGCTCGTTTTTCCCCGTTTCGTTGTAAATTCTGTTGTTTCTATTTGAACCTCGCGAAGAGCAGCGTACGATTTTATGCACCGCAAATGCAAATACATGTACCAGGTTTGTGGAATTGAACGAGCGTCGATGGAACGAATATTGTGAAACGCGTCCGAGAGTTATTATACGATTTCCTCGGCGCTCTGTGCATACAACAGCTTTTCATACAGCGATGGCAGGGAAATTTTTGGTAAGCCATGGTCCTTGGTTTAATTGTGACGACTTTCAGGAGCCCGTTGCTCCTGACTCTCGCGAGTGGCTCAGAATTCGTGAGAACGTGGCGGGTAAATGGTAACGAGGTGATCCGAGGTGATCCGAGGTGAAGAAGTGTAGAACAACGCAATACACTAGTTGTCAATCACTACTCGTGGAGGAAGATTAGCTCGCGTAGCCGGACACGAAAACATCGGATCGGAAGTTTATCGGAAGTTTTTCCGAAGTTTTTCGACGGGCAGCGTAGCCAAGGGCGGCGTGGATGGCGATGACATGGAAAGGGCTCATTGTTCATCCCCGTCGTGACACTCATGGCGGTCTCCGGATGCATTGAAAGCACAGTCTCCTTCGTGTCGCTCCGGGCAGTAACAATGCATAATAATGCTCGAATGGGCCGTATGAATTCAGGTTCTGGCATGGTTCGCAAATAAGCCATTTGCGAAAGACGGAAAGACTGCGTCGTCGAACAGAGAAGGATACGTGAAATGGAAAACGGAATGGAAACGAAAGTTCGTCGGCAGAGGCTATAAATTTTTGCCCAAAAGGGATCGTCGTCGTTCGGTTCGAACGGAGAAGGAAAAGAAAAGAACAGAAAGGAAAAGAAAAGAAAAGAAAGGAAAAGAAAAGAAAGGAAAAGAAAAGAAAAGAAAAGAAAAGAAAAGAAGAGGAAAGAAAAGAACTGACCAGAGGAAGGAAGTGAAAGATCCTCGAGAATTTAACAAGTTTCGATGATTGATGATGACCACAACATGGGGCAGCGTTTAAAATCGTTTCCATGGAAGCATACGCAAACCTGGCCACTGGTAAACGCATTTAACCGTGCCACCCCGTGCCCCGATGCATACTATACGCGTACGCTATAATTTAGGAGTTGAAAGTTGAACGCGTTCCCCGTAGCCCGCAACCCCTTCGCTTCGCTTCCATTTGCACACTCGCGAGCCGCTGCATCGATACGCGTGCATCCTAGCCTGGTGAAACGACACGTGCGAGGGGAGAAACGGAAACGCGTGCCCCTGCTGTTTTCCCGCTGGCTGATATTAAAAAAGTTTCTCGAGTGAAGCCTGGACGTGCGCAATTTTTAGAAACTTCCGGTGAAAACACCGACGAATAGTCTGGTTAGATTTTTCTCGATTCTCAAACTGATTTTGGTCGAGCGTTTAATGGCGTTCGATACACCCGCAACGATTATTACCAGATTAATACGTGTAACGGATATGAACATTAGCAGGGATGTGGGATAAAAATTGTACGAGGCTAAGCCCAATACCCAAAAGGCCTAACGCTCTTTCGAATCACAGCTGATCTCTGCCACCTCTTGCACCATGTCTAATCCAAACGTTCAGCTCTCTCTTTTTTGTCAGAGGCCTCGAACGAACTCTGAACGTCAAATCAAACAACCACTCCACCAATTAGGGCCTTGAACCGTTTTAAAGACCGTACTCTATACCTTTTCTATAGAAAGGCAGAAAATCAGAATACGTGCATACGTATATACGTACATAAGAAATCCTATCGACTTGTTCCTCCTCGTAGACGGAACTTTTCCAACGATTCCTTTCCCCGTTCTTCCTCGGGGACGTGGCTCGAAATCTAGGGTGCCTGTTAAGGTGCGTTGATGGGGTCGCGGAAAGGGGAGCAAAGGAAAGGACGAAGAAGGTCCGCCACAGACTCATCGACAATACACCGGGTGTCGTCGGAGTTTCGGCCGCTGTTTCGACCGCTGTTTCGACCGCTGCACCGTTGTTCCAGTTCGGTCGGTAATATTGTGTAGAAAGTGCCAGGGAGGGTTCTTGCGCCGCGGAGAACGGAGTCGGTTGTGACTGTGCAGGGTAGAAGAAATCTACCACCACCGCCACGGCGAGACGAACGGAGACACAGAGGAGGAGGGGTGTTAGGTGATTGTGTTAGAGAGCAAGGTAGAGCGGAATGGAGGGTTCAGACGAGGTCAGGTCACGGGACGAGCTGCTGTACTCGGTCGATAGAACGAAGCTACCACCTTTGCCACACACCATGCCACCCATAGAGGGTAAACAGGTATATACGCGAGGGCACGTGTGTGCAACGGAACTGTCCACTGGAGAACGATTCTGTTTTCTCCGGTCTGTTTCCAGTTTGACGGAGCCTTTGACGGAGCCTTGGACGGGGCCTTTGGCGGAGCCTTTGACGACAAAGGGAAAGAAAAAGGGCGAGCGACGCTTTCGGTCAGATCACTTAAAAAAAGAAATTCCTTTTTGTTGCACAAAGGGAACGGATACAGAGAAATGGTGCGCGATTAGCTACAACTGTGCCCCGGGTGATTATTGTAGAGAAATTCCGCGTCTATTTAATTGCAGCTTTTCTATTGATTTATTTGCCACCCGAGTCCCACTCGCGTCGAGCAAACTACACCAAATTTTTACTGCAGGAGAACGATCGAAAAAATGCATAAGAAAATCTGTATCTCGCGGGAACGTTCCGAAAAGTATCGATTCTCGGATACAAGCAAACTGATTCCCAGTTGCAGACTTAATCGACCCAAGCATCACTGGCATAAATCACGCGCCTCGACTTTTAACTGGTTCCCGGTACTCCGGACGAGACACACGATTGAGGTATCACCGAGCTGCCTCGCCATCGGTCCCATCCGATGATTTACAACGTGCCCCGGGACGAAAGCACGCGTAACTCCTCTCCTCGGATATACACCATCGCCTGGCTGCGGTCCGGAGCAAAATGGAACGATTACGGAATTATCTGCCGCGAACGAAGCGGTTAGATACGTTGCCCACGATTGATCGTTTGCTACGAAAGCGGAAGATCCGCCGAAAGGAAGTTCTGGCCTTCCTGGATGCTCCAATTTATTCCTCCAATACGCTTTCGATTTTATTGTCGCGTCGACTAGCTCCAGGTTGGACAATGCGTATATACATAGTCTATAGAATGCGATTTACCGGCGTGATTGGAGTCCAGATGGGATAGTTAATATAGATTTGGATGGGGGACGACAAAGTTGGTGGAGGGCGATGAAGAATCGATATTTCATATACGTACACCGTATTTATTCGCCAGATTAAAAGCCCATGCGTACCATAGAGTGGGAGTAATAATAAGAACCTTCAACGTTATCGTGCAACGTAGAATGCGCAAAGCGATTTGATTTGATTTGATTTGCACAAGCTCGATTACGTCTACGCGATTCTTATAATTCTGGTGCGTAATACCCATTACTGGATCATCAATAGACACTCCCAATACATAAAACGATGCGATCGGTGCGGCGCGAATGGAAAGAAAATTTCTACAAAGGTTAAAGGATAAAGGATAAATGATAATGCAAGGTACATGGTACGCGACAAGCAATCCGACAAAGTCCGAAGCTGATGCGTTACTAATTCCAAGAATTTCATTTAATTAGTAATGGGTATTCGAAAGGGCTGACGTGCCATGCCGTACGGAGGATGTCCGACCTCACACGTGGCCGATCCCGTACTTCCTCGTCCGGTCTGCGGCCGGTCTGCGGCCGGTCTGCGGCCGGTCTGCGGCCGGTTCGCCTCATGAAAGACCTCGATAAGGTCGCATTAAGGATTCAGGAACGCCTCAGCATCGCTAGAACACGCGAGGCGAGTTGGAGCCACTCCGAGACGAGCAACCGCCGGAGCAACCGCCGGAGGAAAAAGGAAACTTGAAATATTGTCATGTGTCATTTGTTCAATTATTCTCTTTGCAAAGGTTTTACTTTGCAACGGAAAGCGACGCGGTAGCGGACAAAAAATTCAAATACAGGCGATGCGCAACCGACGAAAGGGTCCAGAAGGAAAACCCTAATGCAACTATAGTTGCATTACAGCTTCATTCTTTTAATCTGCAGGCGCCAGTAACCCATTGAGGCCGCGATCGACGAAGATCGCGTGGCGATCGTGGAAATGACTTTTACGATAAAACGGAGTCAAAGTCAAGCCGGAGATCTGACACGGACCTCGCTCAACTCGGTCAAGGCAGAAGACCGTTAGAGCTCGCAGAACATACTTTGCACATACGACAGAGCGAATGAGAGCCGTGTGTATCGCACTTTCCAAAGTGTCGAAGATGATGACACTTATGATCCTCTTCTATCGACGTCCTTGCTCAGATTGGGCCATGGAAAGAACAGAAGAGCTAGAAATGGACCGGATCGATCGTTCCTCGATACGTTTCATTATCTTAGAGAGGAGTTACGAGACCGTCTGGTTGAAATTTAGCCAACAATTCGAGCGGATATACGACTCCAATAAAAATACAAAATAAAAAGTAAAAGATAAAAAATAAAAAATCGTTACGGGGAAGAGGACTACGTACGTTGAAATGGTTGATTCCCGTTTTGTCGGATTATATTAATTGGATGCTAATATATTGGTAACAGTGATAATAATAATGACAAGGGTCGAAGCAACCTAACGTGACGATTGCTTGTTTAAAAATTGTTTCCAAACCTAACCAAACTCCGAACGACTTGTTAAAACGAGGAGAAAGAGAAACAAGGGGACTAAAATTGCCCAAAAAGATAAATATATTTAGGCGACAATGAAACGAAACATTTCATGAATACCAATGGTAATTGAAGATAATTTAATTAACCGCAACTCATTGAAATGCTTAACCTCAGCCTTGACACCCAGAAACACTTATGTGTATTGCCATTCAAGCCCAAGAAAAGCGTATGTTCTAAGCAAAAGATATTAACCGACTTATTTCGGTTGCCTTCGGTTGCCCGTATCGAGTGACAAGTAGAAAAAAATAAAAAGAGGAATAGCTAATTCCGCATTAGTACTTGCAATTCAAATTGAACTCGATCGAACCGAATCTACCATTGAAATGAAAACCTCCCATCGCAAGTTTCTACGTTCAAGAAGAATCCATGCGCAATCGTTGAATCGCGCATACCGATTTTCATCTGTGCGAAACGTCGAAGAAAATTTCTCTGTCGCCTACCCGTTTAATCCATTAGCGACCGATGACACTTGCTCTTCTCGCGGCTGGAGGGGCAGGCAGGGAAGGCGCGTTTCGCCCCCAATAAAAATGGGGTCAAACCCCTCTTGTGGGCCAAGGTGTCGCGCGTGTTAGGTGATCTCCGCTTTCAGTAACAATCGTACAGCACACGTCCGCGGGAATTATTAATCGTACTATCTACCCCCCCCCCCCACCCACCCCCAACCCCCACGCGAGATATCGATCTCGAGCACGTGGTCTCGCCTTTTCTTTCACACGACTCGATTGTGCGGGTAGTGTGATGCTGAATCAACCTTCTCGACACGTTTTCTGTATTTTCGAGCCACGTGTACTAGCATTTTCGACTGGGCGCTGTGAAATTGTCCAATAATATTTCTTATGCGATCCGCAATGCACATCCTCGAATCCCGAATGATTGTTGTTTAATACTAACGTATTATTAAAATTCTCCAAAGAAATATCTTCACCTTTTTCTTTCATTCCGATACTTTCCTCGTTCATTTCTATTCTTTTTCCTTTACATCGAGGCGATGGTTTACCACTCACCGATCGAATATTCCCGTTTGAATGATAACGCGCCGGGTATCCGACCATTTTCTCTGCTATACATTAAAATCCCTTAGCTGAATATATACGTCAGATCGTCTCTGAGGGGTGCAACCCTCGAACAGATATTCCAACGTAATGTTCTCGAGAACGATCCTTTGGTTCGGATATAGATATACATGTACACGAGGGATACACGCATACACGTGCAGCAGAGAAAAGGTACAAGCGAAAAAGAAAAGAAAAGAAAAGAAAAAAAGGATCGTCAGTTTCATATTTCATATGGAATAAAATAAAATGAATATAAAATAAAATAAAATGAAATAGAGTGAACGGAAGCTTAGCAATTATCAATGTTTCAGCTCGCAAACAAATCCTTCCATGGGGTGGATCAACTTGTTTTCCAGACGTATCAAACGCGCTGCAACGATTTTTCTCGTGATACGTCTTTTGTATGGGCGAAGCTCGCGGTATTGTTCTCTGGTGTACATTTGCTGGATGATAGATGTGCAATAGAAACGAAGGGGGAATTTTTCTTAGCGGAGGAGGAGGAGGAGGAGGAGGAGTCACCATGAATTCACAGAAGGGAAAAAAAAGAAACTTTTACCAACGAAGGTAATCCACGATCAGGCCTCGTCCATTGCGTTGAAAAATGTCCGTCATTTTCCCTCAGCCTCGAAACGCGACTCGCCCTTATTCGCGCCAATAAAACACCTTAACAAGGTTTCGCCACTCGGCCTAATTTCCGCGAAAGGTATTTTCCGTTTTCTGTTCACGGACGTTCTCGACATCGTTGCGCCTGCCGAATGAAATTTTCAATCCTCCAAATAATCGCGGCAAGATAATAATTCAAACACGACTGGCTTACGAGGCCGGGAAACAGAGTATTTATGACACGGCTGATATCGCGATTCAAGCTCGAAACGAGCTATTTTCCACGAGATTTTTCTCGATCACGTCACTGACGACCTTCACCTCCGCGCTTTCGTTAGGTTCCCATTGATCGTGTCGCGAACCAACCGAGATCTTGACCCTTGGTCGACTATCGCTTTACAGCAGACCTGGCAACGATTATTGTGTCTAGCAAGCTGTTAATTATTTAGATTCTTTTTCATTTCCTCCCTTTTTCTCGATTTTTCAGCCCGATCTGGATGTTTCACGGTACAATAAAACCGTATCGCGACGTTTCGAATCGCTCGGCAGAAGCAGATAACGCGGCCGTTCGATCGGCGATAAAACAACCCGCGCTCGGGTGATGTCCGGCAGTTGCGGCCGGGAAATAATTTCGATTCAGACTTATTCAGACCTACGATTGAGATCGCCGAGCCACTACCAAAATATGCTTAACCACCATTGTAAACTGTAAACGTGCGCGAGATTTTCCCTCTCGTCTGTTTCGAGCTCGAATGTGCCTCGGGTGGGAAAATAATGATCGGATTAATCAGAATAAATCATATTTCACGGCTCGGAGGGAATCATGTCAAAAATAAAATCGTATCGATCGATACTGGATTCCTATTACATAGCGTAAAAAGAATCGAAGCAAGGGAAGAAGCAAAGAAGAAATTTGGATTGCATATATGCACATACTTGTACATAATATAGAACGTGCACCAAGTCGAGTGTGATTTCATCGTGGAATGCAAATGTTGGTAAATGGAACCTCGTCTATCGGGCTGAATTATTAAGCGAAGGAGGAAAGTGTGCAGAAAGATACCAGAAGTTTTACGATTATTTCTCCCCACTGGATGAATTGCGACGAGGTAACGAGGCTGTATCGTACTCGTTTACAAAACCTGGCCGATCTGACTCTCCTACGGTACTTTTATTATATCGAGTTCCTTGAATTCTTCTGGATTATGCTTTTCTAACGAGTGGACGTTACGGTTAATTAAGTAACTCGTATATTATGCCCGTTTCGATAAGTATTCTATTAAACGGATGTTTCGTAAACGAAGGCTGCTGCACCGAAACGTTTCTATGTGCACTGCGAACGAAGGAAATTCGATAGTTCGATTACGTTGTTGTTGTTGTTGTTATTATTATTATTATTATTATTATTATTATTATTATTATTATTATTATTATTATTATTATTACATTAGAAAAAGAAATATTCTAAAAGAGAATTATAAATTAGTGTAAGAAAAATACCACTGTTTTGTGGTGTTTTATAGAATAGAAATATTATCTAATATTACCTGCTCCTTTCTTTCCCATTTTCTCCCGACACGTGTGACGCACGAAAGTTTGTACAAATTAGGCATAACTGTGTCAACGGGGGGGTTTTCAGAAAAAGACAGAACACTCTAATTGCCCGTAGACGAAGGCTGTCCTTCGGGTACTCTTTCTCGCGACGACAGTCACGGATCCGTGAGACGTTAATTGCTTTCACTCGCCACGGTTTGGTCTCCCGAATTTTACAGTATCGCCATCATGGGGGGGGGAGAGAGAGAGAGAGAGAGAGAGAGAGAGAAACTAATGGAGATTAAGAGTTTCCACGAAATATCGAGACACTTGAGCATTGGAAAATCGATCCGGCAGCCTTGGACGCCTTGAATTTGGAAATCGGCCATTACGATCGGAAGTGATTGCCGGCGACATTGATTTGTCCTTAACCCCGTTCTCCGAACGACAGAAATTCTGCAGTAAATTTGGTTGGAACGGAGGGAACAATGTGTTTTCTTCTTTGTCTTATGTTCTTTGAGGTACGAAGAGTCGGACAGAATATTATGGAAGCATAACGAAAGTAAAATATTGAACATCGAACTCTCGATATTTCGTTAATTGAATGTCGCCTTCTACAGAATTGCCACGAAGAAGAAGGCACCGTCACGAAAACAGGAAGGCCTCGAAGCCACTTAATTCTATTTTTCTGATTTCACTCATTCGAAACGCAAACATTGTTATACGATATTCGCCAAAGTATTAATGATCGCAATTATAATTGTAATGAATATACAAAGGAAGGAAAAAACAGATTTAAATTTCATTCACGGCAGGAACGGCACTGACAAAAGTAGAACGTGTACCATAAAATGGAAGGAAAAAAAGAGGCAACCAAGGGACACGTTAACGTTGTAAAAGCAAATGCGGACATGGTTCCGCGATAAAAAATTTTCGACCCGACACCGAACGTGTAAAAGAAAGGAATAAATAAAAATTCGCAGCCGTAGAAAAGGCAAGTGGTCGACACGCGAAGGCTTCCCAGGCAATTTTCGCCGAGGTGCCGTTTCACGACGGGCAGCCTTCGACGGCGGTGAGCCTTGGGACACTTTCGTGTCGAGCCTACGATCAATTCCATTGATTATCGACACCGAGGTTAAGGTTATCCTGTCGTTTGAAAAGGGTTGCACCGTGGCCGTAGAAAAAGCTCGCGCGCAGCTTTGCGATTCGAATCGACGACGAATGAATTTTCTACTTGGTAAAATGGAAAGTTCGAAAGCTCGATTATTTATTTGGACAAGGTATTAAATAACTTGGGCTATTCGAATGTCGGTGGTTCGCTCGTCGTTGCAAGAAAAATCGTGCGACATTCCAGCTGGGCTCGTTCGACAGGGTAAATTAAAAGGGTCTCTTACTTTAACGTGCCTGAGCAGATATTCTTGTGAGAAATTCGTTGCATCGTGCGAGGGACAGCAAAGCGAAGGTCTCCCTTCTCTACCATCTCGTTTGTAACTTTCTCATGTTGGATCGTTTCGATTACGATGATCGAACAGGAAGTAACGGAGGTCGCACGGGGTTAGGTCTTTCACGGGCCTCCCATAGAACGATGCAAGTAGCGAGAGGATGTCCTCGCTCGCTCGTTTTACGCGTCCTAGGCGACCTCAACGTCGAAAATAAGCATTTCGATGGTCACGAGCCCATTGTACTTGCCCAATCCAGGAAGCTATCGAGGCGTTCGTTTCTATCCGTGGAACGAATGCTCAGAACCGTTTCCGACGAAAAGTACGTCGAGGTGAGCCGAGATCTAACCGAGGTTAATCGTTCGTTCGATGTCTAACTCGATGTTAAATTCGTGGGAAATTCAAATGGTCTTGGCAATTTATTTATTTCTTTGTTTATTGTTATAAACATTAATTCAAGGCTGATTGTTCGGCTAAACGTTATGAAACATTGATATAAACATTCAATTTCTCGGGACTCGATCGCTCGAGCCTGCATCCGATTTTCCTATTTCTGACACTATCACAACACAATAGGCGACAACACAATAGACGAGGCAGAAGAGTAAGAAACAATATAGAATAAGAATCATCGATATTAGCAACGATACGTTTACGTAACCGAGGACGAGTGATGTCACATTCGCGTATTCGCAATGTCTACGCCGTGGCACGGTCGTAAATTGCCGGTTTCTGCTTCTTCTTTTGACGGCGATTAAATTCCGACCGTATGTCGCGTACCCCCATAGAGAAAGAGTGAAAGCTGCTTGACTTTCCGTCATTCGACAAGAATTGCTAATTGCTTTCTCGTTTGAATAGACGCGAAATAATGATCGCGGACCATTCTGGTGCGCACTGGTGGAAATCTGAAACGTTTCGAATCGAGTATCGCAGGGAAAGACACGACACGAAATCGATACGCGTTCGAAAGAAATTTACAGGAGCCCGGAACAGCATGCGCGAAGGCCAGGAGATGCTGTTAAATATGAAACCGGCGCGTAAACAGGAAAACAGGTTTCGCGGATCACTTTGGCACAGTCTCGTTTACTAATTATCGCGGTTATTATAAACGATGCACCGAATGAACCGTGTGTACGCGAGTCGATTCTAAATTCTAAAGTCAAACTACTGCAAGAGTATATGCAAGCTGTGATGTAATAATCGCGATACCACGGCTAAAGGATTGTGCGAGGAAAAGTAAGTCCAAGTCACGGAATAATACGTATATTCTTGTGGAAACTTGCTGTCGATGCTGTTTTCTTATATTTTAATACTGGACTAGCTTTATGAAACTGGCCAACTGACCAACTTAATACCCAAGCAATTTAATTCAATCTCCAATATGCATAGACATATACATATACATATACATACACATATACATATACATATAACGATAGAAAAACATTGAATAAATGGAAGCATGAGTATAATAAAATCAAAATAAAGATACTCTTTTATAAGTTGCGTTTCAGTTCAAGCATAATTTGGATATAATTGAATCTCGTATTAAAAGTTGAAGGAATAACGACAAGCAATAGAGAATAGAAATAAAGAACGGAGCAAGAAAGTTAATAAAATGTTTCGAGGCAGCATTGATTAGAAGCAGGAAGAAAAAACTAAGGTGTTGTTACTTACTCGTCGACATAGCTCGTTTTGTTCAGGCGTCGAGGCCTGAGCACGTTTCAAATAAAGGACATCTGAAACGAAAAAATGAGAGGAAAGATTGGTACAAGGCGAACGTAAAAGAACGTAAACGTTTGATATTATTACACGCTTGCACGAAACTGCAACGAAACTATAATCGAGCGTATAACTTTGTTCTTTCGATAATTAAATTTTGACAGAATGCTCGAATAAAATAGAAGAAATCTCGCGTTTCTTTCGTGCTAGATTGAATCCCGTTTAACGGAGTGGACGTGGATCGAAGTATCGGAATAGCAGCTCGAAAACTAATATACTACACCGCAGGAAGCCTTGCAGATGGTTCTTGGTTCTTGAATCTATACCGTGCGTGGCTGTATAAAATGAAATAAAACGGCACGTGTTTCTCGGATCCGAGCGTTTCGGGGCGGGCTGCGAGGAGAATAAATTAGGAAATGTTTGTTGCGCGCAGCTCTGGAAAGAAGAATTTCAGATTTCTGCCTGCGACCCGTCGAATCTGTTCAATGATATTAGAATAGAATCACTGTTTCGTGTTTGATCCGACTCGACGAAATGTCAAAGTATCAGACACACGATCATTCCGCCGCACAAGATAGACGAGATAGAGGAGATAGACGAGATAGATGAGATAGAAACAAGACCAGCTTTCAACCGGTCGCTTTCGATTGTCAACCGGCGATTGGCGCGCCGGTGGCCGCGTTGGCGAAGTGAAAATCTGCGCTAGAAGCTAAAGGCAGAACTTTCAAATCGCCATTCCACCCGGCCACTCTGCACTTTTCACTGCTTGCTTTTCACTCGGCGGCCGTCGTGATTCACTTTCCTCCGGTGGGCGTTCACGCCGTAGCTCGGCTCGAAAAAGTCCCAACGAAGGTGGAAAGGTGTTCCCGTGCAGCGTGGCCAAAACGGACCACGAAAGTACAACGTCGAGCAAAAGTTTCGGTGGCACTTGCTTAAATTCATTGAAAAAGATATATTGTGCGGCTCGTTGCTAGTTACGTTTAACTTTGGCATGGCTTGGATAATATATGTATTAGTTGAAATGAGATGGTAATTATGTCAACGCTACTGTTTCCGATAGTCTCCGACGAAATAGTGGATCGATGCTGAACAGGGTTGAGAGGTATCGTTTCATTTTTACCAGGCGTCATCACCCTCCTACAACACGGTCGAGGGCAAAGGGTAAAGAAGCCGCGTGAAAGACAGAAGGGTCTGGGAACAGGGGCCCAGGGCACACTGGGCACACTGGGCACACTGGGCACACTGGGCACACTGGGCACGAGGGCTCTGAAAGAACAGAGGGAGCTGAATACATGTAGATATGTACGTGTACATACTGCGTGTGGTACCGGATGAAGAGAAGGCCTGGTGGGGCAATCGGGGGGACGATTTGGACAGCAGCGGCCCTGAGCCACTTGCCACAGTAGGTCAGCTCTCTTCACCACACTTTGCCTCGTTTTTCGAGCCACCATTCTACACACAAGCTCGAGGAGGATCCTCGCTACTGCACTCCTCCCCCTTTTTGGTACACGGTAGATGGTAGATGCGTGTATAAATATAATTGCTACCGTTCCTGTTATCGTGTTACCGTGTTATCGTCTTATCGTGTTATCGTGACCGTACAGAGAGGAGCTTTAACGGGGATCACAGTGTCCTGTTCGTTACCCTTTCCACCCTTTCCACCCCTTTTCGGCAACGTCGAACAGATTCGATATCTCTTTCTTTCTTGGCCGTCTGGTTTCTATGACTGTCCCCGCTTTCGAAACGCGTGTCGCACGTACACGTGTGCGCGGGCAAGAGTTTAGTTCGATGAGATTTTTGGTGGACAGGATGCAACAGAACGGTGTACGTGCACAGCACGTGGAGAAATATAAGGAGATTTGTCAGCAGCCTTCACTTGGTAACCAAGATATTGGAGACTACGCTCCGAAATTAATTTCAGTCTATTAATTACTACACCTTTCTACTCGTGACCATCGTTCCACGTGGTCACGGCATACACCGCACGTGCACAGGGCAGTGAATACGAACAAAACCTGTGGAACATACACATACTTTTGTAACCGGTGTGGCGCACGTGGGACGACCGACTGCATGGTTCACATCCGTTTTCCACGAAAATATCAGACTCGACTTCCTGCAGGGCCACTTTCATAACACGCATAATATTTACTGATCGTATACAGGTGTCTGTCACGAAAAACTTTGCCCCGCAACAACAGTAGGTCATGTGAATTCGATTGATTATGCAGGATGCCATCTATAGTGTACCGGCGTTAATAACTATGTACATTATTTATAGCGTAAGGTCAGTTTGATAAACTTTTATATCACGATTAATAATACGATTGCAGTGGAGTGCAACAACGCGTCAAAATGCATTGCAGATAGTAACTGCTATGTCCCTATTATCGTCCCTATTATCGTCCCTATTATCGTCGATCGAAATGCTTGGCTAATCGAAATTCTGGCCGCGTGACACATGTTCCATCGAAGCAGCCTGACTACTCGATTATGCCTGCTAATTCAATTACTTGTGCCATCTCGAACACAACTCGATGCACTGCAAGCTATATTCTATTAACCTTGGTGAATCGAACGATTCCGTCGATGAAAATAATACGTATAATTAACAGACTTGTATTATTTCATATTTATCCTACCTTAACAAGTGCCTGTTAAGAAAACTGCTATTCTCTTTTAACAGAACTGTTAAGTGGCAATTCCCAGAGGGGGTTAGTTATACACGATTATAAATGAAGCTTCCGTTAAAATTTATTTCTAAAAAAGAAAGCAAGGACCTAGGTCCAACGCGCTACATTGAAAGCGCAGCAAAACGTTCCAAACTAAGGCACTAATCGTCCTAATTTGCAAATGGAAAAAAAAAAAAAAGAAAAAAATAGAAGAAATAATCGATACTGCACAACGAAACCGAAATAACACAGCGCCAGCAATAGCGCCTAAAATAATTCGAATCTCTCGTCTCTGAATAATTCAGAGGATCCGTACACCGAGGCTGAAAAACACGCTATGTCTTTAATATAATAATACGCCTACCACCCCCCGGCCGTATGCATAATTTATACGTCACATTGAAACCACGAATGTTCGCAATGCCTTGCTAAACACCGTAATCACTTAACTAAATAATCCAGCAAGAACAAAATTCATAATACATGCCTAACGTCGAAGAAAAAAAAAAGCTTCGACGGTCTTTGTTCGCCACGCGTCATTACTTTTCATTAACTTAAACGCGCAAGATCATCCGCGACGGCGCGGCCGGAGAAAAAGGAACAGCCGCTTAAAGTTGCGTTAGGTATGTCAAACATCGATCGTAAATCGATCGTAAATCGATCGTAAATCGATCGTAAATCGATCGTAAATCGATCGAACCCGTAGGTGTCGCCGAACAGACAGGGGAACGAACTCGAGCAGGCTGCTATTGGAGCAGAGCCCTCCGGCGACGAGATTTCTGTTCTATCCGCGTACTGTTCTAGGCTGAACGAAGATAGTAATGGACGGGATTTTGCTTTGGGCAGAATGCGATGGTACATAGAGGGAAATTTTGTAAGCGATCGCATCGTGTTCAGGTATATCGAGCATCGAAATATTAAGGCGCCCTTATAAATGAAAGCACCGATTCCCAATACGTGTACCTAGACGGAATATTCATACGAGAGCGATTCACCCGCTCCGATCATGGAAGAGGAAACGGTCGAAATAGAAAAGGGGTTGGACAAGACGGAGACAATGGCCCCGCGGGAAATCGAGCAGCAAGGCAAGCAATTGTTCTCGAATTGATATCCTTCTAATCGATCGATCAATAGCTGGATGCCACCTGGTCGACCTAGTAGTACAGTACGGTTGGGAATGGGTATTAGCGTCGTGGCTCGAAAAGTCCCCACGTGGACTAATAAACGTCCGCGAAAGGGACAAAGATGTTGAGGACGACACTATCGTCCCGCCAAATTCTCCAGAGGTATTTTATGGTCGTCCATTTAGACGCGACAATTGGACATACTAATCGAAGTAGTCGAGATCATCGAGAATGAAGATCAAGTGTGAGCAAAATGAAATGAAAATAACTCGATCGATCCGTTCGATTCGCTCTTGGGGATTCGCTATATACGGCCCCGCGAGATTCGTAGGTAAAAAATTCGATCGACTTTGCATCCATCTTTATCGTTGCGTTAAAGATAGCCGAAATTGGCCCTCGTTAACATTATAACGTTAAGAGGGGCCGGACAAACTGGTTTCCCATAAATCTTCTCGATTGCAGGCTCGCGTTCCGACGTCTCGGTTAAATTAACATTCAACTAGCCGCGAGTCATCGACGAACGTATGGACGAATAATCGTCGCGGCGCCAAAATGAACGATTTTGACCGCATCATCGTCACCGACGAACAGCTGACACTCGCTGTGTTCCAATCTCCGTCCTTCTTCTGGCTATCGTGAATTCGCGCACGGATATAGAGGGACAATGTCTGCCGAGAGAGATACACTTTCCTCGTTAGATCGAGGCCAATCTTTACTCGTTAGATCGAGGCCAGTCTTCAACTGAGCGACCCAGCTCGATATGCCACGGCGATATTTAACCCCGAACGGCCGGACGAAGGAGTTGAGCTGACGTGGAACACGTCTGGAAATTGGATGAAAATTGGAAATCGGGGTAAGAGAGAAGGGACCGGCGTTATTGTTCAAGATTTGTGTGCAGAATCTTTGCTGTCGCAATACTATATGATCGATATCGCAATTTGTCAGTGTACAGGACATGTAATCGTCCCATCCAAGTTCCGATGAATTTTCTGTATCCTCGAGTTTCACCCTCGACGGTGATCAAGTTCCAGCGGGGTACATTTAACAACACCATACTATGACACTATGTACCGATACATAGTACTGTTCCCCCGTGATCGTGGCTTTACACGAGACTCTTGAATTACAGAGACTAAAAAGGGACTGTCTCGTAAAAAATTATTCGAATATCATTGAATAATAGAGTTGCTAGTAGGGTAGAGAAATCGTCGAACCATTTGGAAAATCATAAATACTCCGTCTAGCACAAAGTTACCAAAATTAAGAAGCACCCCCGCAAACGTCACGTCCCGACTAATCGAACAATAAGAAATTTCGGGAAATACTCTCTCGTGCTTTTACCGTGTAACAAGAGAATCAACCGGTACATTTCAGTGTTCCAGGGCCACGTTCGTCCCTGCTCCCATGTTCGGGATCTCGTGTCAATCTACCTCCGTGGGTGGCAGATGGAATAAGAACGAGGGGTTCTTATTCGTCGCCTCGCCTTCTTCATCGTCGTCCTCGTTCGAACCGAACCGACCGTCGCGACGCATACATGCATGTATATATACGTATGGATCCGGTTTAGGTCGTAGCAGGGGATGGTGATCGGAGACAGAGGGTGGCAGATGTGCCCCGAGACCAACTCGGATTTCACTGTTGCCAACTACGATAACTCATTTTTCTAACACTCTCCCGGAAGCGTGAAACTGTACAACTGTCTCCCGTAATAGTCGTTTTCGGTCGTACTCTATCACATTAAAAGATTGTTCACATTTTCATAGATACTTTTCATTGCACCGGTTGAAAAGTTTCGAATGAATAATATTATATTGATTGATTGGCAGAGTTGGCCGGGCTTCAAATTACCTCCATTCGTATTTCTTCAAATATATGATACAGCACGCTCGATCGGAAAATATCTCAACGTTCAATGATACGCTTCCCTTTATACATATATTCGCGTTTCTGCGAGGTCGATAATGCTGAGACTTGTTTGTCCAATGCGAGTGAAGCCGCGGAGCCGGAATAAAGGGCTGCCATATGCTGTCGGGGACAATGAGGACGAAATAAGAATCGTCGAAGGGTGTGCACGTATAGGGCCCCATTGACCAGAGCCCTCGACAGCCCGAGCCCGCAGCCCCTCCAACTCGGTAAGATACGTCTCGATTCTTTTGGCTGCCCTTTGCGAACGACACCGAACCGCCGCCCTCGCCCTCGCCCTCGCCCTCGCCTCGTTTTACCAACCCGGGGTGGGGGAGGGGGGCTGAAACCACCCCGATTCATTCATTCAGTGCCGCGAGAGAGGAGGAAAGTCAATCAGTGTTCTCGACCGATAATAAGATGGAGGATCGCAGAAGTAGAGGAGAAAGGGAGAGAGAGGGAAGGAGCAATAGCTGCCGAAACGATACACCATTGTCAAGTGAAAGGTTCGTTTTAATTATCTCTCAACACTTCGAGGACCGAGAGATTTTTCTATATGGTTTTTACAATAGTGCCAGCGTGTAGAACAATGATTACATGTATAGAATAATCAATTTTCCGTTTGTACGTAAATGTACATATTTACGTATGGAGCCCGTATCGCCGTGACTGTTCAATTGAATAGATTACATTTTGCGCACATTGTATCGTTTTATGTCGAGTACAAAAATTGTACCAAGTTTCGCAACTGTTTTTCTTTTTTTTTTTTTTTTACTACACGCCAAAGTGTTTCAGCGAAAGTTTTTGCGCTCGCTTTTAGTACGCAGTGGCTCACAATGATACTCGTCCGTCTAAGACTCTCCATTCCATTCCATTTATTCTACGATATATTTGTCAACTTGTTATGAAAACAGTCTGACACAGTTCCGAGGAAAGTCAGACGGTCAAAGCCCCGTGGGGCCTTACGGAGGGACCTGTGCTAAAAGTATAGCAGAAACAAGTCGTTCTCTCGCTTCGACTGGACGAGTAGTGGGTATGCGAACGGATCGACCAGGCTTCCCAACGATATTTCTGGTGGTAACTATGCCAGGGACTGCCGGGTAAGTAGTCACTGTAATACGGCTTGAATCGAGTAAAAGTACATGGGTAACCTCGTGAGCGGGTTCACCATGTCGCTTTCACTCCCCATGCCGCAATATTATCCGTTCGTTGAGGACCAGCCTCCAACGACAATTCTAGATACCGAACAATTGCGCCTTATAATTAGCGATTAGCGATCGTCAACCGAAGACGACGATTCACTGAACGCGGTGGAGACCTGGTGATATTTGCAAAACATTTGGAAAACATTTGGAAAACATTTGGAAAACATTTGGAAAACATTTGGAAAACATTCGGAAAACATTTGGCAAAAATTGAAATGGGAATGGAACTACGAATTTTTCATCAATCGTAGTTACAAGCTTATTCTCCCTGTATGTATGCGACATTTTAACCGAGGGGAGCGCAACATCCACTCTCCTTGTCTACCAAAAGAAAAGGAGAAAAACCACGAGAATTTCGGAGCCCTATCTTCCGTCGGCATCGTTCAACATCAAAGGATCTGGTATTAACCGGCCCGATGCTTCCTCATTCTTCCCTATTTCCGAATATTCGGCTCCTAAGCGTTTCTCTCAAAGAAGCAAAGCTGTGGCGTTCCAATAAACGGAGCTCCCTCTGATATGGCTTGGCAAGCTCCATATCAGCTTGGTCTTGCTCGCGAGCAGTACATATACATATGTATGTACGTATGTATCTCGAATTTAATGAAGATTTTTAAAACAAAAATCGCAGTCTTTCCCACTGGCGGAATAAGAAGAAACGTTTGAAACGCAGAGGTTACAGTAACGTAGAAAATATTTGTGTAAAATAATTTACTTTTGGACGAGTAGGCAGACCATAACCCTTTGAAGGAGAGAGATGGTAAAATGAGGAACGGCAAGTTCTGAAAGGAGAGCCAGAGAAAGACGTAGGACGTTTGTGAAAAAGGAACGAAGAGGGAAGTTAGTCGAGATAGTCGAGACAGTCCATTAAGCAGCTGGAGAAATCCTGGCCGAACAATCGAAAGAGATCCATGCTAATCGTTGGGTATAAAATGTAGCCTGACGTAGATATCCCTTTTGTCCTTAACGTTATCGCATTAAAGTCACTTCTGTGGACGATTGAAGATATTACAGTGAAATTTATACCTTTCGAATCGTAGAAAAATAAAAGAAATTTGCCGGAGCGTCGAACGACAGCAGACAAATCTATGCAGAGCTTTCGATACGTCGAGACGACGGATGTCTTAGAAACTCTCGTCGATATCAGCCGGATAATTCTACTGTGCCCGTATATTCCGAGGCGGTAGCGTGAATGATCTATCACCTCCGAAGCGGCGCGGCGCGATGCGGCGCGATGCGGCGCGATGCGATGCGGGGAGAGAAAAAGCGAAAGAGGAAAGGGAGAATGAGATAAAGGACGGGCGAGGTTACGCTATTGTAAGTGAAACGCGGGATGGTCGGATATAATTTGGAGGAAAAAAAAAAAGGGGGAAAAAGTTTGAGCGAAATGACCTCGACGCTCCATTTTGTGAAAGGGAAATATACTTTTGTTTAAAGAAACATGCACCGTGTTATGCCATGGTACGCGCGTCAATTACATATTCGCATATGCGAAACGCTCGATCGTTAAACATTGCCGTGAAATTTACGGCATCGATTAATTCAAAATGATCGAATCAAAATGATGAATGAAACTTGTTCCTTAGATTCTGTATTTTACAGAAATCAAAAATGCCCGAACAATAGAAAATTTCGAATACAAGTTTTTAATTAATGCCCGTGAGTCATGATATTTGTCGAGCGACTTCGATCAGCTGGCTGCACTAATGGAACAACGAACGAAAATACAATACAGTTTCCCTTTTATAGACAGAAGTTTAACAGAAGGCGTATCTTTGCGCGGCGAACATCTGATAGATCTAACGCTGAAACGTGCTGGCCAGTTGGTCATCGACCAGAATGCATCTAGGTTCTTGAAAGTTCACCCTCCCAGATCGAGTTTATCCGGTCGGTCGATGGCCTGAACACTACTTCGACGACCGATTTTGATAAGTTTTACAAGTTCCGGGCAATGGATCGACCTAGGACAATGTTTATGGTACCTCGTTCATCGTTACTAGATTTCGAAAGTATGTATGTATTCTGCTTGTTAACGCTCCTCGGTTGTAAAATGATAAGAATTGAAATAATAAAATCGATACCGATATATATATATATATATATATATATATATATATATATAAATATTACTTTATCCCTCGGGTAAATTGTCACTGTATGTCTGATGTCTGGGAAATTACATTATTTTAAGTAGCTAATTTGTTCGGTTCTTTAGGGTAGTATAAATACTATTACTTTCTACCGAGTACACAATAGAATTTACAATCAAAGTCGTACGGCTGAATCGAAGAATTCGATTTCAAAGTGCAGCGTTAATTGGAAAGGATTTGAACTCGTTTCATTTTGTAATCGCGTTACGTTAGATTTTCTACAAATTGTTGCCTCTGCTTTGAAAAATGTGCCACGGTTTCTCTCTGCTGGAAAGTGAAAGCTGGACTGAATTAAAGGCTGTCGTCTACTTTTGAAGGTACGCTCAAAGTTTTTGGGCCAATTCGATTTACTTGGAAAATAAGCTAATAGAAGACAATCAGCTGAAACTCTGCTCACTTGTATCGCTGCTAGAAATATTCTAGATTCTAGAACCTAGAGAAATTTGGATTAATAAAACAAATACACAACATCCTGTATGTACAAACAAGTACAACGAACCTTTTAAATATTCATACTAGCGCAAGAAATATTCTCGATGTTCATGTTCGCGATCATTCCGAAAAATGTTTCCAACATTCGCAACGTTGCAACAAATATTCTGCATATTGAGGCCGCCTGCAAGAAAAACATTCTGTATGCTCAGATATTCACAGTACATACAATACATCTACAATTCTGTACCTTCAATCCAAAGATTTGTAGCAAGTTTTCAACTAAGTTTCTAGGTCGATCTAATACTGTTTCAAGGTGCAATATTGTTGAAAGGATCCCTTATAAAGATGCTCAACGCGAGGCTAGGTCTGGGATCACCTATCGCTATGAATTCATAAGCTTCTCCCTCTGTTGCGAGGTGTTGCGAGGTGTTGCGAGGTCGGAAAATCTTTTCAAAGCTGCGTTACGTACAGTCTGAAGGAGGGATAGATATATGCCCCCGTGACACATATGCATTTAATGTATCGCGAGACTTTGATTTATCGAGATTGCATCTCGCATTGTTCCATAACGAGGAGGATTTTAGGAACTGCGGCCATTCTATGTACATATGTACATAGAATAAATATGTACGTATAGCGATTACATGCTATTCAGATAACCACGGAATATTATTGAAATAATTGAACAATTTTAATACAGATTCGAATATTTATTAACACTCGAAGAGTGAAGTTTAAATGGGAAAAGAAAGCTCTTTGGTTCTGCGATTCGTAACGTACAATAAAGGCTAATTATATGCTCCATCAATGTACGGCAAATTATTCCTGCTTCAGAAAAAAAGGTGTCACGGCCCCTTTCTTGGAAAGTGAAAGTCGATTGAAGTCGAAAAACCCTGGTCTCCTAGTACCACGCTTCAAACTTGGACTTGAGAAATTAAGCAAGAAAATGATTATAATCGAGGTAAACTGATAATCCTTAACAATAAAAACAGCTAATTCGTTTCGAAAAAATCTCTACCTGAACCACCTCTCACTAAATAGTCTGAGTAAAAAAATGAAATAAAACAAAAATATTGAAACTAGAGTACATATCCGTGTTACGAGGAGCTAACAGGTTAATAGAAAGCAGACGACTTTCCTTCAGCGTACACCGAGGTGCATAATAACGAAAGCATAACAGATAAACGACAAATTTCTCAAACTTTCCAGCATTGTTCAATCCTAAGGTAACAATAAGCCAGGTGAGTCAGGGGACACAGGGTCCCTCCTTTCAAGGGACTTTTCTTCCTGCCATGTAGAACGGTGGCACAGAAAACAGGTAACACGTCCAACTCCATTGTGCGCGATGTACTTTAAACGGGCCATTTTAATACGGAACATTCCTTCGGCTTTTGTTATAGCCTCGCCAGATAAGATAAAAGTTGTTTCATCTTTCGTTTTTGTAGACAAGTCAAAACGAGTGAAAACTACAATTTCAACCGCACATATGTACCATCTACCATCTACCATCTACCATGGTTCAGTTCTCAGTTGTCACCGTTCGTTCCGATCTAACCTGATTCTCTTTATCTTATTATACGAAGTCATACTCTCACTCGCATCGCGGTATATGGTACATTTATTAAACACGAGCCGCTTTCCACGAACTTGATTTCAGTTCACACTATGGCATTAGTGTTTAATTGTTTTCTGAACGATCGAAAGATTGACAAAAATCGAGTCACACTTGGCATAGAAATTATATTATATTGCCTTCTCTTGTGCCCGATTACACGATCTATCGTTTCCTGGTCGAGCCAGAATCCCGTTGGCCAGATAGAAGAAAAAAAACAACGCCGACTTCGCTTCGAGATCCGGACGAGAGAAAGAGGATTTGCGTTTCAGATTTCTGTAAAATTTGTCCCAGATACTACAGCTCGGCCGAACGATTCTCGTTTACATTCTATTCGAACTGTCTCGCTGGTACCGGGGCCGCGTCTCCTTTCGGTTTTGGTGCTTCAAGAATCCTCTGAATTTGCTCGTTAACAACGATCAATATTCGCGTCGTCCCTCGAAATCGCGGCTTGTCCATTGATAACGGGCACGCCTCGCTCTTAAATGCATCCACTCGTAACTAAAATAACGGTCGAAAGTAACGCAATCTCCGTTGGTCGAGTACGCCTACTTCTCGACGAATGTCTGTGACGTATGCGATACGGCTGAATCGAGATCGTCTATGCCCTATGCCCTACTTCTATGACATCACGAATGTACCCAGGATTGGTTACCGTTAGCGGTACAATAAGTTTGTCGCGGTTTCACGTTCAACGTGAGAATTTCATTTTTTAAGAAAATTGTCGCGCAAAATAAATATCGTACGGCGATCTTATTTCTCGGGTACTGATCGATGTTGTTCTATCGTGCGAAGGTGCAGGAACTTTCGCTGGTTCGTTGACCGTGCGAAACGAGAGTTCCGTGTGAGAAAGAAAATTGCTCGTTAGAGAAATGTGTCGCGTAAACTGCGCGGACAAGTGGCGAGGACAGATAGCATAGAGAACACTTAAGGCAGATATGTTGAATATGGCTAATGGTATGCCGTTTCTTTAAAAAATTACGAATTAAAAGTTGATGCTAAGACTGTGTGCACAGAGTTGAAAGTCCGGTGAATATTAACGTAATCGTAACGAAACACTAATGATCGCCCAGCAATCGAAAAGTACAATAAAATTAGAAAGCTGGATTTCACTTTGGAATTTCCGTACTGTAAAGCACTTGAAGGATCTGAAAATCCCAAATAAATTGAACCGTAGTCGAGTTACCTGTACACCTACCTCTACACTACAGTTATATTACTCGACAGATTTTCTTCCCCTTCCGACACCAAGATTCTATCGCGACAAAGCATTTCAACATCACGTTACACCGATACCGTAACGATCGAATCGAATTAGCTTGAAATTCTTCGAGACTACAGTCTGGACCACATGCGGTGCACATACGAGTCACGTTCAAGTTGGACAATTCGAGGCGACCGAAGAAATAAATATGCGTCTGTTTAAAAATCGGGCGCACGAAGAAACGAGCAAGAGAAGTAATAAAGAAAAGATTGAAAGATGGAGGAAAAATTTGCGTCTCCCAAAGTGCAGGTAGAATATCATTCCGAACGTCTGATACTTGGCTGGTTAAATGTCTCCGGCAACCTTGACCCGTGCGCGATACATCGAAATGTACCTAGAGACGAGCGTCGGAAAATTGGGTTGCCTACTCTCAACTCTCGACCTTTTTTCGTGGCCCTTCTCCGTCTCCTCTCCCTACCCCCGCTGCACCTCTTTCTCCCATTTTCTCGAGGAGATGCAATGCAGGGGCTCGTAAGGAGAACGGAAAGCAAAGCGGAGCATCGTGTTTATGTAGGTAGGTAGGTTGCACACCGAGGTCTCAGCGACCTCAGCGAAGATCTCTTGACGAACGAACTCGCTTCGACGATTCACACACGCTCGCTAAAATTCGCGTCCCGCGATTCCTCCTATGCATCGGGAACACCCCGAAGCGGATCCGCCCTCGCCCGCCTCGAATTATACAGGGTAAACGTCGGTTGTGCGACTAATCACGAGTTTGCTACTTTTTTTCGGTATTAGTATCGGTTTCACATGCACATACCTGGGTATTTCGGTTTCGAGGACAGCCATTCTACCCCCCCCCACCACCACCACCCCACCCATCAGTTTCTCCTACTGTAGATCTAAGCATTTTACTTTGTAGTCGACGAACAATGATTCATCTTGAACGCGAATCGTCAACTGACTCGCCCCGCGTACAACCAAACGAAAACGTAAACGGTTACGGCACCCGTACCAACTCGTGTCGCAAGTACAACGTTATGGTAACTCGCGTCACGGGCCAGTCTTCTATCAGTGTTGGTGGCACGTCGCTAGTTGATACACGAGATGACGATGTTATATACCGTGGCACGTTACAGCGACGGGGTTATCCTCCTACTTATGGGAACGACGAACGCGCAGTTAGCCTAGATCGCAGAGAGACCGAGAGGCCAGAAGCTTGTTCCCGTGCACCAGAGCGGACAGCGAGTAAAGGGTAATGCCACGAAGGAGAGGGAGGTGAGGACATCGAGATGAAATCCCTGCAGAACCGACACCTCAAGAACACGATATCCTTTTCTGCAGCTGCAGAATGCACAGCTGACCCGTACCCGTGATTTCGCTCGCGTTACAAATGCTCCAATTTTGTTGCGAGAATTCTTGTAACGTTTCGTACGGTGCGGTTAGAGAACGTCTGGCCGCGTACGCCACTGTGTACGTATACCACTGCGGTAATGCGTACTCGAATAAGAAAATATCATTTTTCAAAGACAGCGGTAATGGCTGGCGAACATTGCTGCCTGGTTTCGGATCGAAAACGTGGAAGAGAAGTTTAATGGAAACGAGGCCATTTGCCGGTCAGTGTGGAACGAGCAACGAGCAACGAGCAACGAGCAACGAGCAACGAGCAACGAGCAACGAACAACTCGTAACGTTACGTGTAAATTGAATCTTCTCCGGTGAAAATCTCTACACGAAACACTCTGTTTTCTTGGTTAAGTGGAAGACTAGACGCCGCGGCGTCGCGTTGAGAAATATCCGACACGAAATTTTCAAACGCAACCATAACACCGTGGGAAAGGATCGACACGAAACATTGTATTATCATATATTTACAGGCTTTCGTTGGGAAACGCGGAAACCTTCTTGAAAGGTTTAGTAATCGCTCGAACAACTGGCACACTGAATTTCGAACCATTTGTTTAACACGTTCGCGATAATTCGTGTTACTTTTATCTGATCTCGTTCGGGCTGGACAATAGATTTGCAATTACAAATTTTCAGATAGTAAATTCTTGGAGGATCCTCCTCTCTGCAGATACTTTGGAGTGTCTCTTTAGAGTGAAAAGTAGGAAATTGGTGAATTGATTATTTTCAAGATTTTGATATCGAGGGTTTTCAGTGTAAATAATGTGAAAAAAAATTTGTCAAATTTGTCAAATTTGTCAAATTTGTCAATATTGTCAGTATGCCTTTACAACGTAGGTGCATCGAGAAATGAAATAGAAGAATCTCCTCGAAGGCAGTCGGGAGATCGACCATCCATAAGAATCGTACGAAATTAATCGGACAATCATGGCTCCCCAACGTTGTGTGCATGTGCACGCACGACGCGTGGGTGTGCGACCGCGTGTGGGTGCGGTCCGTTGTTACGTGACCTCGTGGTTGTCGAATGGCTGAATAAGCTCGTCAATGGTTCGTTTCATTGAATTAAATAGGCCATTCGTGCATGAACATAATTACCGAGCACTCGGTAACCGAAAAAGAAAAACAACGGAAATTAATAAGGTCGCCTCCTCCTGTGGATCGAATCACGATTATCGATTTCCTCTTCGTACTGGAGGAACACGATATTTTACGAACGACGCGCCCCACTTGAATGGGAGTACGAAAACCAGGTGAGAAATTGTCGGCGCAGAAATTCTGTCGACGGGCCGGTAATGAGCGCGGCGGAAAAACAAAACTGCTGATTACACGTTTCAGCATCGATTGTTGCGTAAAACGTGGCGCCCCTTGACGAACCAGGTGCGATCGTGGAATCACATTGTTTCGCACGGCTGCGCTGCATTTTAGGAGAACGAACCCCGATCGATATTATTATTACTTGCTTCGATATGCGAACGCATCTATGGCGTTCTCTATGGTGCTTGACATTTCTACCGAATTTTCGTCCAAGTACAGTTCGTATCGCTGTTGCTTCTCGAAAAGAAGGGGAAACGCGGTTGGTAATCGCGGACGATTAAACGTAACAGTTGTCGAATCGTTCGGGAAGTAGCTACATGTGCTCCAAATCGCAAGTAGACCGAGACCGTGTCCTGTCCCGTCACAGCGAGTCTTTTGTAAGTGCATACATGCCTCTGCAATTTCTGGGATAACAAGTAGTCGCGTTTTGGGGGAGGTGCGTTAATCAGGTAACGACGGTAACGATTGGAACGATTGGAACGATTGGAACGATTGGAACGATTGGAACGATGGCATGTTAATACGTACTACATACTGTTGGTCAGCATAAATTTTGGGAAATCTGCTTCCCCGGATGTTAGCCATTGTGTCAACAATAATGGGGAAATTCGCCGTGGGCTGGATACGTACTGGATACGGACAGGTATTTTCTTTAAGTCGTTAAAAAAAAAGATTTGATTTTTTCAAAAAATGAGTCGGAATGTTTTATATAATATTAATACGCCTGTGTAATTTAATTATTCATCTTGCAACAATTTTCTGCCGAAATAAAATGGATCCGAGTAGCTGTTACTTTTGAAAATAATACTAAGCAAACCGTCAGATTTTGTCTCTTCTCAAATGATTTATTACGCAACATGGTAGAATTACGTTTTACGCTAACGCATAAGCTCCCCTTTAATTACTCAAGTGCATTCACTTTCGAAAGATTACCCTGCTATATTGATGTATTAAATACGAGACAGGATATAAAAACGGTTCTAATGCTACGTCTTTTCGAAAGCAACATGGTAATCCGATTTACTGTCCTTATTATAAGCTGCAATCAACGTGACCCAAGATTCTAGGAGGCATTATCAATGGCATTATATATAAAGTAGTACGTACTAGGTGTTATCAAGAAACTCGTTTTTTTAACCCGCAACGCGTAATCCGTAATCCGTAATCCGTAATCCGTAATCCGTTCACCCGTTACCATACGAAAACATAAAAATTCTATTCCAAATATTACGTCCCCCTTTCTACAAATGACTAATCGTGTAACACAGAACGTAGCGTATTTTCTATACTTTCCCAAGTGCATTCGCTTTCTAACGATTAGACTGTGATATTCATCGACGCGATACATGTTTCGGAATACCAAACACATAAAAAATAATACTTAATATACCGTCTTATCGTGCTCATTAAAAATAACCAATTTCCACGTTATGCTACCACGGGACATAAAAATCCTATTACGGACTAGGACAGAACTAACCTTTTCTACTAAACTGAACGACTGAATGGGACCGCTTTCTAATCAAATTACAGGGCCTGCAGCCTTCGAAAATTTGTAATCGCACTACATCTTTGCTCGAGCTCCACTTAACAAATGCAACATTGTCACTGAAATGTCACTGAAATGTCACTGAAGAACACGCGACGTACAATATAATTCCACCGTTTCCATTCATCGTCTCTTTGACCGACTCCAATGAAACGGCAATCGTCCAACTTTTTCGTTGGACTTTTCGCCGCCCGCCAAACCGTGCACCGTACTTGCACAGTACGTACTTACATACATACATGCATACATACTCTGTTAGTTTTAGTATCGCGAGTCGCGCGACATGTCGCAACATTTCGAATCGCACGACTTGCCGCTTCGCTCCGGCTATTCATTTTCCGCGCGTTCATGCTTTCGTCCGCTTGGTGCTACGTGACGCTTATTGTTAGTTCGCATACCAATAAAAAGTTAATTGCCCATGGCGATACAATTTCGTTTCAGCTGAACCAGAGTAATCGTCCGTTTCCCAATATTTTGTTTCTCCATATCGACTCGTTCGTTTCTTACGCTTCGCCGCGGATAGAGAAAAGCTCTTTTAAAAGTCTGCTTGAAACTCTCGTAACCAACGACGGGCGACATTTCGATTGCCGATGACAACATTCAGAGACGATTACTTCGTTACTGTTACGTTAACGAGCAGACGTTTCGTAATCGACGTGCAAGCCTAGGCCGGGCCAGAGATGTCTGTGGGAAAGCTGCTGGCATTTAGGTCCTCGGATACATATTTGTAAATATACCTCCAGGGTCGCACTGAAAAATTCATTCCCGCCTAGGTTCGCTGCGTTTAAATTCGGCCCGACCTTAAGGTGAGGTCTCGAGTGGACTGGCAAGTCGGTCATTATTCTTGACAGAGTCTTCTCTGTGTTTCGTTTAAATATCCGTGCAACACAGAACGTTCGTTCAACAACACCGTGAAACGTGGACAATAGAAGAGCTATTACGACTGACTCCACTTCGAAATCATTTTTCTTTCTAAAGACAAAAATATGTGTGCTTCTGAATGTTTCGGAAGAAATGAGTGGAAATTAGTAGCCAGTGTACCCAGTGTGTGTGTGTCAGCTCCGAATCAAATTCTGTCCAGTCCTGTATCCCGGAGATGAATCGCTCTCTGATATTATGAAACGCTACACTAATGTTCAGTTGGGAAAGTGACCGCTGGGTCGGGGAATGAAACTTGTTGCAGGGAAATCTGTTACTTGGACGCTGCATTAACGTCGTTCGTACGTAACTAGTACGTAAGAAATTGTTTAATAGAATTCCTTATCTCGAGGATAAGCATGGAAATAGCTCGCGAAGCCCACTTGGCTGCTATTTCGCTGGCTAGCGTAGGACGAAAGTGAGATAAAACTCGTGGGTCTGGCACTTGAACGCATGATTAATTGCTTCGAATAACGGCTATTACGTAAGAAATATTGCCACGATTGTAAACACCAGCGTCTGGGTGGTAATTTGTTTATATTCGTACGACCGATCGAATTGAATTATTCGCCGAAGGACTACCGCTCGTTTCATTCGGATCATTTTGGCATTGAACACGCTCGAGGATACACCGGTGTAAACGAAGAATATCGAGCGTTTCGAGAGAGCGAAAGGACCCAAAGCTGTCGGTAGAAATGGTGAAATCTGAATGTACTTACGCGAAGGTGAGCTAAAAGTGAAACCATTTTCTCGTCACAGCGAATAAAGGGGAACCACCGGGCCTGTTGAAAATTGAATTTCCTTGAAAGGCCTTCGGGGCGAAAGAAAATTTCTTCAAATGTAAATGCATACGTGAATTCATTATCGGGGCTAAAGTGGGATTTCTCTCGTTTGCAGTGCGAGTAGTTGGTTAAAAGTGTGAGAGAAAAAGAATATCTGAAGAAGAGGATCGTAGCCCGACTCGTTGACCATTCGGGACCTTATTCGAACGAATCGAAAAAGGAAAGGAAAGGAAAGGAAAGGAAAGGAAAGGAAAGGAAAGGAAAGGAAAGGAAAGGAAAGGAAAGGAAAGAATATGGTTATCCACTGCTCGTCCAAGTTTCGTGCGCCTCTGCGTGGCAATACTCGATCGGGCAAACATTCTAATTTCGCCTAGTTCTCTCCGCCGGTTAGTTGCACTCGCCTACTTGCATCAGAGAACGGCGAACGCGACTAACCTGAACCGTGTCGGCAATATAGGATTACACCCGGCTAGCGCGTCGGCTTTCTAAGCACTGCCATTCGAACGGCTGTACCCGCCCGAACGTCGCGTCGTCGAAAGGGTTGAAACGACGGAATCGTCGGCTCGCCGATTTCTGGGCCAATTGGATCGAGATAAACGAACGATAGGTGAATTTCGATGCTGCCAGCCGGTGGAAAAGAAATGGAAGAAGCAACTGATTCAGCGTTCCGAAAAAGTGGGATGTTTCTCTTGAATAAAAGGAATTAATCCGCGGCAAAGCAACCGGCGCAAACACCGTTTCGTAATCGTTCCAATTCTGGATAGAATTTCGCTTGTTTTCACTGACGGGCATAGTGGCCGATTCGCTATCAGCCTCTATGAAAATTGTTGCGATGAAGCCAGGTTTCTATTATTCACGATACTTTCGAGTGGAGCACTTAATCTGGACGATAGGACGTTAAGAGAATTCTGTTCGATTCGATAATCGGTGGCATCGATCGTGCTACAAATATACCGTCGGTTGGTGTCAGAAAATTCCAATGAGATTATAGAGAAAACTTGTGCATTCCGCGTGATCGTCACACGTAACTTTCCTGCAAGAAATTTCACTGAAGAAACCTTCGTTTCGCCGCTCGAACGAACCCAAAAAGCAGCTGACTTTGCGGCAAAACTTTCTGCTAGTTGAACGAGAACGCCGGAGGCGTCGTGAATAGCGTCACGAACCGGCGGGAATAATTTCATTCTGCAGTTTAGTTAGAAATTGCGATTTCGAGATCGCTCGAAAAAGCTATCCCCCTCTCTCTCTCTCTTCTGTGTTCCATCGGGTGCGCGAAAGCTCTGTCATTAATAAACGGCGATACTATAATAGTAAAGGTAAAATGTGTAACGCGACATCCAGCTCGCGCGAGTCTTCGAGCGTGGAAATTCGAACGAGGGTAATGGAAAATCGCGATAATGAGTACGGCGAAGGAGGACGGGAGAGAAGAGGAATGCGAATGCACGGCATTAGAGAGATAGGATGGATCTTTGCAAGTGATGCGACCCTGTTTCTAAACGGCGCACGCTGTATTTGCATGGCTCGCAAATACCATCGAGCTGGCCTCTCCAAGATCGCTCGTAAATCACCTCGTACCACGGGGATGCTCCGTTTTCATTATCGAAGCGCCGCGTCTGATAGTAATTGAAAGAAATAAGAAACGGAACTGTTATTTGTATCAGTGGGGGCGAAACATCGCAGTCCTGCCATCCGCAACAAGAAATCGTTGGGAAAAAAATATGCCACCGTAACACCGAGTCCTTGCGCACATCTTGCTCCAATTCCAACCGACTGCTTGATCTTCCAGGGAAGCAAACTGTACATCGTCGTCCTCCGTGTCGACAGAACGTATCGAATACCAGAGCAGATCTTTTTATCGCGACCAAGAAACACACAGCTTTCACCGTGAATCCAGAGACAGGCTTGCCACGGCGGTGCGGCACGCGAGAATTCAATTTCGGGTCTCGAAACCCTCATCGAACACGACAGACAAATTATCGTATCGCGTATCATACAATATCTAAACGACGTTCGCATTTCTTCTACGATAGAAATCGACCGACAGCTACGCTAACTGGCCCGATCAAAGTAGCTCAAACGATCGACGATAAATAAAGAAGAAAAGCAAGAAAAGAAAGAAAAGAAAGAAAAGAAAGAAAAGAAAGAAAAGACGGTTCTTGCTAGGAGAAGAAACGGGAAACGCGTCGTTGAAAACGGACGGATCTCGGCCGGTCTCTTAGTATGCATCCACTTCCGGGGCCTCGAAACGGGGAAAGTGAAGATCCACGTGGTCTAAACGTGGACGACGAATGTGGACGACGAACGTGGAGGGAAAAAAGGCGTCGCGGGATCGGTGGACGGTGACGAGAGGATATTTGTCCGGGTGGTGGCAAAGCCGGCGCCGAAGAGTGGGAACGTGGAGCAGAGAGGAAGCGGCGGAGACAGGGAAGAAGGTAAGAGAGGGCAGGTAGGCGCGTGCCACTTAGCCCAGCAAGAAACGCGGTCATAGCCTCGGCACGTCTGACACGTCGGCCTGGTCGGCCTGGTCGGCCTGATCGGCCCGATCGGCCGCTCATAAGCGAGCACCGTTCAACGCTTGCCTTTCGGGGCTTGGGCCTGCCCGATTGTGAGTCCATCTTTCACCTACGCAACAGGACACGCGGCTGGAAGTGATGGGAAGAAAGCTATTTTTCATGATTACCGAGCAATAGTGCCAGGCAATGTTCATTGAGTGCACGTTCGAGGATACCGGACCGTGTCGGAGCATGTACCGATAAAGGTGTACAATTGGGATCGGGCGGATGCTTTGATGTTCGTATATGGTAGTGCGAGTAGAAATAATGGTAAATAATGTATAATCTGCGTGGTTGTAAAATCGGCCGGCCGGCAAGTACAGTCTTTCTCGTTGGTCTTTCCATTTGCCTGGAACGTTACGAGCAGGTTGGTGGAACGTACGTACGTAGAAGAAAGTGAAGGTGCAAATCTATTTTAATCGGTAGCGATCATTCGGGAGACGTGCTCGCAAAATGTCCCTTGTCAGTTTATATTCGCAAATCGATACTAACTGCTCGCGCATGGTTATAAAAAAGCTGGCAGTACGAGATTCCTTGGTCGCGTCCACTTGAAAGTCTCGCCACCGAGGATCCTAGAAATAGCCCGAGTCATCGCAAGCAAGTTGTCTGTCGTCTGTCGTCTGTCGTCTATCGTCTATCGCCTATCGCCTATCGCCTATCGTCTATCGTCTATCGTCTATCGTGTTGTCCTGTTGTTTCACGTATCACGGACATAATCGTAATGATAATCGAGGGAAGATCAAAGGAGGCGTGGTCCCGATAAGAAACGCGTTTAAACCAGTAACGCCGCGAGTACAAGTACTATAAAAGAGGAACGCGTATATGTGTATGTGTACGTGTACGTGTACGTGTACGTGTACGTGTACGTGTACGTGTACGTGTATGTGTATGTGTATGTGTATACTCTTTCTATTGTTACTGGGATTAGCAGATCGAAATAGAGATAGACGAAGCATTTTCCGTTTTCCCTTCTACTCTTCCGCAACCGATAAATAGAGGTCTCTTTGACCCGTACGCGTCGCGCTGGAGGCACGGGAGAAACGAGTTCGACGCTCATTTCGGCCCGGGAACGGGATTACCCTGTGGCCAAGTGGCTCGCGCACTATGTAAACGCCAGGTGAAAACATAAAAGACTTAGGGGACGGAGCGGTTCGACTCGACCCCGCTGGAATCTGTTAGGCGTTAATAAGAGAGGACGGATGCGCGCGACGGAAGAATGACAAAAGAATGACAGATAAATTTGGAAATTCCCGCGGCTGAAAAGAGGAGGAAAAAGGTGGAGAAGCACGAGCGGAGAAAATAGCGGCGCAAAGTGCAGGAAAAAAGTGGCTGGCAGAAAACAGAGTGCAGACCGGTGAAGTGGCCCAGGGGCGTAACCAGCGGTGGGTCGTGGCCAAGAGAGAGAAGATGCCTATCGCGGAGAAGGTTCTACTGGACGAGAGAAGGTCGCCGATTTCACGAGCTCCCGCTCTTTTACGGGCCGACGACAACGATGGGTTGCCCCCGAAACCCTCATACCTCGATGCGCCAGCAGAGAAATATCTCCTTTTCCGCGGTTTTCTCTAATTGAACTAGTTCTCCGGATCGTCGTCGACGTCCCAAGGACCTCGTGCTGCATCGTGCTGCATCGTGCTGCATCGTGCTGCATCGTGCTGCATCGTGCTGCATCGTACACACAATACGTTCGCGTCATATTTCGTGAACGTGGAGAGCGTTCTTTTTTTCTTCTCAAGGGTAGTTTCCACCAATTAATCGACGACGCGTAGCTTTCAGCAACTATTTTTCCTAAATCAATTGGCCAACCTTTTCGAACGTTTCTACCCGTCAAAGACAAAGGGCTCGTCGTTTAGGCGAGGATTTCAATATTCTGGGATAAATTTGTCAGGAATTGAAAGGCACGCGATGCTATCCGGTAATTTAAACGTTGAAAATTTCATAGAGAGAAATGCGATAGCCAGGATTTTCCGCAGAGGTGTTTCGTTTCGACGACTTTCCCGTTGAATATTCACCCGTTCGTTTTCCTATCTACGTCCTATCCGTCCTATCCGTCCTATCCGTCCTATCCATCCTATCCGTCCTATTCGGACGTCCTATCGACGGATATCTACGGATATCTACGGATATCTACGGATATCGACGCGTGCAGCCTGGAAATGCGAATCGAGACGTCACGCTGAAAAGCCGGAGAGGAAACGGTGTTTACCAGTTTCCTACTAGGCGAAAGTGTTTTCCACTTGAAACCTTGGGTGAAAGCAACGGGTCTCCAAAGTTCGATAATAATTCAGACATACGAGTGGCGAGAATAATTGGACAGAAATATAACTTGTTTCAATTAAACAGTTGCAAATGGGATCCAATTTCCATTCACTCTTTGCCTTCCTCCACACTCAACCACTTTATACAATTAATTGCTTTTTAATATTGCAATCGAGTCTTTCAATTGTCGAAAGACTTTGCGCATCCGTGGAATCGATCAATTCCCCGCGGTAATTTTTCTTATAGTTCTCCCGTCGATGGCAAGGCGAACGAATAAGACGCGTTGAAACTTTCTCGGCCGACCGAAACTGCTCCGCGAGGCGAATACGAGTGTCGACACGGTACGAGCGTAAAGAGAATAAACGTACGGATTTGATCGTGGCCATAGAGAACGAACGGCATTAACAGTAACGTAATCGCTCCCTCTCCCGTTCGTATATCTTTTCGAAGACGAGACGATGTCCTACATTTGTGGCACGAGGCTCCCACCGTGTCTGGTTACTGGTTGCCCCTCTTTTCCACCGGTTCCTGGCCCCGGTTATATTTAGTCGATATTTCATCCGTTTCACGCCGAAGCCGGTTAAAGCTGATTATTGCGCCAGGTCGAGGTGGCCGACTCGAAGCGGACCAGTTTTTCGATACGTTTGCTCAATGCCCCGCGAAACGTATCTCGATCGCCTACGATCCTTGATAGCGAACAGTGCAGTCGATGTCCGATTGGATGTCCGACACAAATTTTACCACCGAAAGGTGCCATTCAATTCTCCTTATAATATTGCAAATTTCGATATTTCTTTGAACCGTCGGAGTCGAGCACTGCCGCGACTCGTTATTCGTTACTTAAGCGATTAGCGAAACAGTCGAACAACGCCAGGGGCCAACGACACCAGCTTCGGTGGAGAAAACTTTCGCGATTTCCCCCCCTTATATCTGCAAGAAAAGGGCGAAGAGGTAGAGCCCACTTTAGGTCAACGGGTGAAGTAGGTAAATAGCCTGCCGGTGACCCGTCACCTGCGTTCTCCTTCTATCGAGAGCAACGTCTCTCACCGTGGGAGGGACACGGCGGAATGAAGATGCTTCCCCACTCTGTTTTGCGTTCGTGTGCACACACACGCATGCATGGCGATCGGGTTGCTCTTGTTCCGGCAGGAACAGAACTTTTCGCCTATTATCGTGACCCAACATGCAAATCCGCCTCCGGCGAATCCGGCGAATCCGGCGAATCCGGCGAATCCGGCGAATCCGGCGAATCCGGCGAATCCGGCGCCGAGTGAAACAGTTAACTTTCACAGATAAAAGTGCGATTCGTGAACTTTTCGGTTATCCGAATTTCTGTTTTCGATCAACTGCGGCCTCTGTTCGGGAAACATTCGTTTACGAGTAAGCGCGGTCAACTGAATTCTAGTTGCAAGAGGACGCGCAATCTTTTCGTCGAACATCAACTTCTTTGGACGCTGTGTACACATATGAATGACGTAAGGGCGACGAGACGATTCGCGCGATTTTATAAGTGGTTGGCAAACGGTGAGCGATAAACAGGTGTGCAATACGGAGGAAAGTATACACATATACCAATTGAATGGCGGAAAATGTTCTACGCATAATTGTTGGGACAGCGATTTACGAGCACTGACAATGGTAGTAATCTTGCAACGATCGTAAAACTTTTGGCATTAAATACGTAACAAGAGCTAGAGTAGACAGCAAGAGCAAGCGAAAGCGATGAAAATATTGTCAGCCAGTGTTCGTAATTGGCAATTTCTCTGTAATCCAACACGACCGCCGCGTCGCGCCGTTTTTCCTCGATTCGATTAATATCGAATCAGATAATAATCAGCCGTCGAGAGGATACCAGTATTAGTCACCTGTTCATTAACCAGGCGATAGGTGCGCACGAGCGTCATCTCCAGTTTTGTCTTTTTTCGATCAGCGTAGCGGTATCGGCGAACTTTATGCCAGCGATGCTGGCCTGGTTTCGTTGTTAAGCTGCCTCCTAGATACACAAACTATTAATCTGTTAACCTACCTGTCAGCCAGCGCCGCTTATGATCGGCATGCGCTCGTATCGAGCGACCTAGACGAGAGCACGACGACGCGTCGGTCCCGTCGGGCTGACAGTTAACGAAATCGTTCCGTCGGCTTTACGACCCTTTTACGACGCCCGTCTGGCGCGGTCGATAGAGTAAGTCGATGTACGCGCATCGGAAGAGCAGGGAAAAATGGGAAGAGAAGCGATCGCCGCTGATTTTTTTTATCTCCTACCGTTCGATTCATTTTTCAAATCCATATTTTCCCACATTTTCGCGACGATAATCGAATGAACGCCATTATGCTGTTGCGTCGTTGCACGCGAGCGGACACTAACCCCGTTTGCGAGAGAAACTCTTTCGCCTGATAGCCTGTGGCCCGCGACACAGTGAATTATCGTTTTAGAACGTACCTACTCCCCGCTTAATTAAACGGAAACGAAACCTACTTTCCGAATTTCCGAGTCGGACACACCGATTAAAAAGAAACATTCGGCTGAACTGGATGTTACGCTTTAACGCGCTTGGATCGAGACCAGAGGATTGTTTGTTCTTCTCCGCTTTTTCTTCGTGATCATTGAGGAATAAAAGGGATAAAATGACGTGTGTCACATAATAAAGCTGGAGATCATTTAGTGCTGTTGGTTTTTCGAATTGCGTATACCGAGCCTTACCTCACTACATTTCCGGTTACTTCTACGGCAATGAACTCTATCATCAGCTGATTGAATAATAGTCTAAAGAGTGAACCACCTGCTCATGGTGGTTGAAAATGCGCTCAGGTGATACGGGCGCTTAGGTCAGGGGGAAAACAACAGATCGATCAAACCGAACACTGTGGGACGGAACAATATCTAAACCTCCTGTCCATACGTTTCGTTAATTGTAATTTGGTAGAACGAAATACAAATTGACAAATTTCCCCAAAGTTATCTACCAAACTATTGTAATATATAAAATGAAGAAATTCTTAAGAATGTCATCGGAATGTCATCGGAATGCCATGGGAATGTCATCGGAATAAGAAAAACAAAATTCCGACACTTTTAGTCAACCTGGTGTGCACACGATAGGGATGGAGCAGAGATCCAGGGGCAAAGATGAAACGCAGGAATCGATAGAAAACAAGCTGGGTGCGTTCATGTGTAACGAGGAAGTGTTCTCTCGCAAACAGTTACAAGTGGAGTAGGTTACGTAGATAAGTCGTCGCACATACGGCCGTGTGTAATTCTCTCTGGCGAGTGGGCATGTGGGCCCTCGATACGTCGCCGCGCGACCGACATTACAGGTGTAATATGCAACGCAGCCAGTTGCATTTACTCCGGAAGGGAGTCGGGGGCCTCGAGAGGCTGCTGTTTATATCGAATGGCAAATGGATCGGGGTATCCGGAGGACGGGTAAATTGGCCTGGAACCTTTCTCGACCGAGGAATCGATCGCGCGAAGGTGCGATTCTATTCACGTTTTCACGCATGCACTCTTGGATCTTGGACTCAATTATGTCGGCGTATTATTTAAAATCTATTTATCTTTAAACCTAGTAGGTATTACTTAAATGGAGAAAATATTAACGTATATTAACGTGTATTAAGCTACTTCAAATTCGTAGTAGAAATGACGGTAGTAGAAGAATCGTCGAAATCAATGGGATAGTTTGGCCAGCATCCCGATTGTGTTCATTCTTATACCCGAATAGGAATTCTCCAAATAATAATAATCTGTACCACGATTGTAAGTGCATCGAGTCGAATTACGGGCACACGAGACTTGGAAGTACCAACATATGTTAATAAACCTATTAACCGTACAATGCGGGACATTAAGCTCTACTTGCGCCAATTTATCGATTACACCGTATTGCGTACAATTACAATTATGTCAATCTACAAAGTTTTGTTAAGGTCGATAATTATATACACATTTGTGTTTTGTAAATACAAATTGAAAAGTGATTCACTCTGGAGCAGTGAAGGAGTGAAAAAAAATATCCTAAAAATTTGAACCCTTTCGTTCTACAGGCACTCGTAATACATATATACCCGAGCTTCTATCGCAAAGTTTCCGCAAAGTTTCCGCTGATATTATATCGTATTAAAAATGATGAGGGCTGGCGATCGGGCGTTCGCGTTTTATAAATCCTAGATGAAACGCCTTCCTATCGGCGTTATCTGAATTGGACGGTGACCTGTGTTCAATGAAGGTGTACAGAAAGGCCAGCAGCGCAACGCGAACAAACGCGAACGAAACGCGAACGAAACGCGAACGAAACGCGAACGAAACGCGAACGAAACGCGAACGAAACGCGGCTTTGGATATCAAACTGGCCAGCGCCTGTTGATATTAGCATTTATTTATATCTCCTGACCTCAAATATGTGTAACGTGCTCCCCTTCTACTCGTCACAGGCTTGCCTCTACACGGCACGCCTCCGTTTTCGAGGTTACGTGCAAGCTGATATCGAGTTCCATCAAATTCTGTCTGTGCCGTAACACCGGTGACTACTTGACGATAAAACAGCTGGGTTTCGTTCGAAACCCCTGGCACCACCGCCGTCACAAATAAACAATCCTGCATTCCCCCTGTACTCTCAATCACTCCAAAAGAATAATACCACCATGGTCCGCGGAGTGTTTCTCTGGACACTTGAAATTTCGACCTTAGTCGCCGTAGTACGAATGAAATGTCGTTTAATTAATGAGAACGATTCTACAATTAGGACATTTCACCGACATTTCACCGACATTTCACCGACATAATTCTACCGCAAGTATTGCCCCTTGGATACTCTGCTGTTCGTCCGGCAGAGCACGCGAAACAGTACCGACTCGTGATTACTATTCGCCGGTTGTTCGAGAATTCGAGTCGTGAAATTAAGAGAGCGGAATCCGTACGATTACAGGGCGATACCACGGCGAACGAGCATTATCTCTCGCTGGTTGCGCGGGGCCAGAAAAAATGTCCCGTACAATGAAGTATTCAGAGGCCGGTAATGTGGAACAGAAGGAAAGCCGCGATCGTGAAACCGGCGAGGATAAGTAGAATAGCAAGAGATACTCGAAAACAGTCATGTGAACCAGTCACGCGGTGAACGTTTTAGAGGACGGAACGCTTCATCGTTCGATCGACGAACAATCCTCCGTTCTTCTGAACAAAATGTATATACCGTGAACCACGATATCGGGAATAGTCTGAAAAACCATCCTGGTAAAACGAATGCGAAATAATATACATGTAATGTGAGAATTACGATGAAATGAATTGCTGTCGGATTAGATTTATTGTACAGATCCCGAGTAGGTATTATGCGCTGTTTATAGAGAATTATACCAAGTTTCCCCACTTGGCCGTTTAATCTTTGTTGGACGAAACACCTTGGTAAAACGACTGCCTCGTGTTTCGCGATAGGAAAATCTAGGGAAATCTCGAGAAGAAACACGGCCGATAAATCGAAAATACGCTGAGAAAAGGAGCATTCGCGTGGAAGGTTCAGAAATTCTCTTTTGGATTACGTACTATGTATGTAAGTACTCTTATCCATTTTTGCCAGAAGGAACGTCACCTTTGAAAGATTCCCATCAGAATAGAAACTTTCCAATTCTCCTTCATTGATAGTCGACGGTTCAAAGCGTTTCGAAAAAGTTTTTCTGCGGAACCAGCATAGCCCGCTTCTACTCTCTACGTATTCTACGGCCACGTAGTTTTAAAACCGACTGGTCCCGTTTCGCAAGTACGGCGTCCGTACGTTTCTAATATCACGGTCCCGCGGCGAAGAACAGCCTGGGATGATTTACTAAATTGGCAAATATTGTCTCAACGCGTACACGTGCGACCCAGCAGGCAGTCGATCGTGCGATCGAATCGGCACCAACCTCGAAGGGAGAAAGAGAAAATCGCCAATGTAATTGGAAATCGAAATAAAGTCTATGTAAAATAAATCATTGCGAAATGTGATTCGTTGGTATAAATATAACAATGGATCGCGGTACTTTGCGTTAGAAAGCGAAACCATCCTAAAATCACTTCACCGAGACAAAACGAAATTTTTCGCACGATTTCGAAAAATTTCGCACGAATCTCTAGCGTGTTTCTGAACGATCAACCAGTGTCAACAGGTAGATGTCTACTCGAACAACCATTTAATTACCAAACACGATGCAAAAGCTAATATTTCACGGGAAAAGCTACTGGTTTACGAACAAACTTGGCAACGATTGGTTAAACGTCAGGTTAAATAACAAAAGCCTTTAATCGATACCGTTTTATCGCATCGACTGGTATCTTCGATTCCCTCGCGACTAATTCGCCGCATATTTCATCCACTCGATTTAATTAAGGTTATCTATGGCAGTGCTCGTAAACCATCAGAGATAGCAGATCGTTTTGCATAAAGATAACTTGATATGTACAGAGCGATTTAAACGAAACGGAGAGAGGGAGAGAATTAAGAGCAATCGTTATCTTGCGTATCGCGCGTGTTTGTTGGATGTTTAGTGTTCGAAGAGGCATTACGAAAATACAAGTTCGAGAAGGATAATGGAGGATAACGAATGGTAATTGGTGTAAGAATTATTTCGATCGGTGTTCAATTTATACGTTCACTGAAAAACTGTCTTTTCTCTCTACGAATTTGTATAGACTCCCGTGAATACTACAAATTGCGTGACACTTTATACAAGCCTCAAGGTTTGGGAACATTTGTTCTTAAGGAACATGGGGAAATTGAGGAAATTGAGGAACTGTTTGTTCGACGATCCTTTAATTACTATGGACATTGTATAGAGTCGCAAAAGGGCACCACCAAATTAATCTCTAATGTTCTTCGCAGCCACGAAGCTGCTCGCAAACTTACATTCTACGACTAATCCGCGCCAAAGGTGCTTACGGTCGAAGCCACAACGTTACTCAATTCAAAGTGCAACAGTGAAGTATGGAACGGGTGAAATGTCAAGTGTACGCAATACGCAGCAATTCGCACCAATTCGCAGCGTTGAACGAAAAGAAGAAAAAAACAGACGTCTGTTAAACGGGAGAACGACGCACTGATGAATGTACAATATAATGTAGTACGATGATACTAATCCTTCGTATAACGTGGATATCCTTGGCTCAAGCATACACATAGAAAGCTAGAAAGCCTCCGTGTCGACGATGATAACCCAAATACAGCGTGTCGAGCTGGCTGATCCGACTTTGTTGAAGAGAAACCATCTGGTTCGCGTGGTTCGACGACGAAAATCATCGCGAGCATAACGCGTGCTCCGTTTTCGGAGAAAGTGCATTTCCGTTCGCGCGTGCTCCAAGATATATTACATTACGTACACGGTCATCTTCGTCGATCGACGTAAATGTTCCATAGGAACGTAGGAGGGCACGAAAGGGACACAAATCAAAGTCTGAGCCTCGACCTCGTTTTCTCTTCCTGAAATTTACCGACCCGACCCGATCCCCAATGGCGAACCAACCCCCGCGTCTTAACGATTCGATAGAAAGAATTAACAAACGACGGAGGTTCATTTCGAAGGATGAAAATGTTCGGAGACAGAGAAATTTCATCTGAACAATTCCCTTGCTTAATAGGGCGACTCGTTCTTGTTGCATCTAAAGCTGTAATGCGAGCAACCCGGTGAAACTGGTGATTGCAACGAGTTAAACTTTCGTTCGGGTATTGGTGGAGATATCGAAACGTTCCGTGGTGAAATAAGGTGAAATGAGATAAGAAGAAAGGGAATCGCCTGAGCTATTTCGTAGAACTTGGCGGGAGAGGTGTTATTGGTATTCGTTTGTCCTGCATTGTAAAAATTAATTCTCACAACAGACATAAAATAATATACGCACATATCACTGTATCAACAAAACAAACCAGTAAAACTCCTATCGTCAACATCTGTTGCTCGTGGCACCGATCAGAAACTTCCTCCGTTTAGCCCACCGTTTCCAACGCTCTGTCCAGAAATGTTTACCTACGCCGTGATGCCAAAACTGAAATCGAGGCTCACAAGTCGAGCCTGCCCGTGGCGAAATTCTGGAAAAGAGCGAGCCAAAGACTGAAGGTGGCACGAGTGGCTTGGTAGCCGGTACAAAAGATCCACGGTATCCCTGTCAAAGGCGGGGTTCATCGTACACAAAGTGGGTAAAGGTAGGTAACCCATTTTGGGGGTGGTTGACTAGCTGTCGTTCCGTCTCTGTTCCCCCAAATCCTTAAACCGTGTTCCTTCTCTCTGTCCGCTGCACTGGCCCCGTTCAAACGTACACACGGACAACCTGGAAGCGTGTGTCGCGTCGTTGAGTATTGAGCGGGGTGAATGCTCTTGCGCAATGCACGTACAGCAACCCCAACCTCGTCGACCTCGAGGCTCCTTCGTCCGGGTCTGGTCTGGCCTGGCCTGGCCTGGCCTGGCCTAGCCTGGCCTAGCCTGGCCTAGCCTGGTCCTGGTCGGGATTGATTAACCGAATACCGATGATGCTTCATCCTATTAGGATTATTATTCCCGATCGTACTACTAGCCTCGGGGTGGCTGGAGGGTCGATGTTACGAGGGAATCTTGGAACAAACGAATTTTCGAGTTTGCCGAAGATGTAAAGGCGAAATGGGAAAACGGAAAGACGGTCCTAGGAGGTGACGGAGAATTGAACTGTTAGATTGCGGTATCTTATTTTATGTCTGCTAATTTATCAAAAATTTCTTGGTTTCTCTTCTAGGTTAAGTTCTAGGCTTTTCAGTAGAGGTGGCCAGTGAAACGTTGGAATCGCCTTATCGAACAGAAGCTCGAGCTTTCGTCTGTTATCCCTCCGTTCTTCTCCTACCTCTTTTAGAGGAAGGAGAGGCAGCGCAAAAGCAATTAGTCTGTAACCAAGTTTTATGGCCGCTTTAATGGGCTTCCACGTAGAAAGAAGCTGGCAGAACGCCTCTTCTTTTCCTTTGGAACACTTTGACATCCTTCCGTTACGTACAAAGTGAACGTTGCTTCGTGAAAAATCGAGCCAAAGAAGAAGGGCGTTGCATGCAAACGCAGATAGGGGGAAAAATTGCGAGCTTTCACACCGCTATCGAGATCTCTTCGTTTCGTATCCGATGGTAGAGCGGTTACAGGTTCGACCGGGCAATTAAAAGTTACGAGTATCGTCGGTAAATATCGCTGATCGAACGTTTGCTCGAGTCCACGCGATTACGCGTGCAACAGCGCGGCACGATTTTGTGGTAGTAGCGAACATGCTCTCGTTTACATCCATCTGACCGATTCCCCGGCAGCTGACGCTCGTGCGGCCATTCAATCGCTCGTTACGTGGCAGGAGAAAAAAACAAAAGCTGGGTGAAACGAAAACTGGTGGTGGGTGGGTACTGTAATCTGAATTACGTACAATCTAGAAAGATCTGCTTCCACCTAGACGCATGCAACCCTTCGATTGATAATCCAGTGGATCAAGAAGATATGTTACAGAAAGGTCACGCCGAGAGAAACGATTCGCGGAATCCCAAGGATCCCAAGTACGCTCAACCATTTCAGCTGATTGCCGGGCAATCATATTCTTGCACAAGCAGCCAGATCGTGTGTTGCAAATATCACCGTGTGCACGTGCCCGTTTCGTGCGAATTGAATGTCAGTAGCAATACACCGCCTGGCGACTTTGATCGATCCGACAATCGTTGGCTAGAAGGGTCGCGAAAGCTGGAAGACGCGGAGCTTTTGTAATTAAAGCGAAATAGAAGAGAGAAATGGAGGATGGTATCTTCTCGGATCGATTGTACAATAAAAGTAAGGACGAAAGGGGTCGTGCTCGGAAATGAGGGAAATGGCGACGAACGACGAGCCATTTGAGAAGCAAAGCACGATAAGATAAGCCCATCGCGTTTCGCGTTTCGCGTTCAACGGGTGGAACCCTTCCTACCTTTCTATCTCGAATTACCATCGAACGGACAAGACAAATCCCTGGCGATTTTTGCCCAGGAAGATTGCTCACATTTCCACGGTGTACAAGTTTTTCTTTTTCCCTTCTCTCCTTTTTATTCTTCTTGCCCTGTTGTGAGCGGGGAAGTTTAATATTCGTTGCAATCGATGAAAATACTACCGACAGAATGTGAACAGAATGTGAACAGAATGTGAACAGAATGTGAACAGAATGTGAACAGAATGTGAACAGAATGTGAACAGAATGTGAACAGAATGTGAACAGAATGTGAACAGAATGTGAACAGAATCTGACTATGAATCTGACTATGAATCTGACTATGAAAAAAAATTCGATTAACGAAATCGATCAACTAAAAACGTCAGGGAAGGGAATTCCCTACCATAAAAGCATCGACAAACGAACGACAGTACATACGGTATAATGGAAACGTGTCGAAGCGTGGAAGCATGCGTGCCGCAAATGGGAAAGTCTTGTACATAAAGTCGTGGCTCATTTTTCTCGCGGCGAGCACACGCATTCGACTGGTCCGCGGCCAGAAAGCTGTAACAATTTTTGCCACGTTACGGTATCGCGACGCGAGCGTGGTTCAGGCAAAGTAGCACTCGTACTAGCCACCGGCAGCCCTGACACGTGCAAACACTAGAAAATTATGTTACAGCCTCGAGTTGTGTGCGTAACCCTTTCGTACATTAATTTGCACGCGTGTACGTGTAGGTGTTGCGAGAGACGGTAATGCGTGTGCCGTGGGTCACACAGAAAACCGCATCAGCCACGCTGTGATGCACGTAACATGTGTGTCAATGCGACTGACAAACCTCCGCGTTGCATTATCCGCGATTATTTTCTGGAACGTCGTCACCTTTCCTATTTTCGTGTTCATTTATAGGTAAGGGAAGGTTCAATTGGATGTTACCTTGGGGATTGGGGACTGTATAATTAACCCTCGGGCAGATATTCAAGTGAATTTGATATAAAACTGGGACGGGAATGCTCGTCCCTAATTTTTAACGTTCCATTAAGGCTACTGTACATGTTCGAACGAATTATATTCTTCTATGTTCTACTCATTATATAAAAGGAAATATCGAGAGAATAAATTCGTTTCACCGGAAAAGAATTTCTTATTTTTCGGATCATTACTAATTTCGATCGACGTAGAGCTAATAGTATCACCGCAGTCGCATACTGGTCAACAAAATGAAACAAAATATGTATGATAACGTATTTTAACACGGCCACAAATAATTTTCCAACACTTTGTAACCAAACTGAAATTGAGTGAACTGAACGTCAGTTTCTCCCCGTCCAACATTCCAGTCCTCCCCTTTTATTCCTCATTCACTCCCGTTCGACGATCTCATTTCGTCATTTAAACCCATCTTTTCGGTTCGACGACTGCCCAGTGAAACTGTTTCACGATCAAACATCCTCCCTTTCTTTCGGGGCCAGCTCTTTCGCTTGCCCACTTCTCTTTGGCGACATCGTCCGATTATGAAACGTCCTGTACACGCCACTTTCACTATCGCGGCCAAGTTTCATAACTGTTATTATCGAGGTCATACGTAGGTTGGAGAGAAGTCGACAGAGAAGCCGAGAAAAGGGTCTGTCACGTCCGACTCCGATTATCGTCGTAGATTTTCATCGACGTTCGTTTCCGTGAGCCGGCAACTCTATTTTCAAGAAAGAGTAAAATACAACTGGACCATTTCCCTAGATACTAGAATCCTTTCTTTTCCATTCTGGACAAGATGGACTTTTCATTCACCTTTTTCTAATAATCATTCTTTCTAGAATCATCTAGAATGAATGCAGAATGAATGAGGCTGTATTTCATTTAAATAAATCAAAGGTGTGTATAAATAAAGAATAAATTAGGAGGGAATTTTGAGAGAATAATTTCTATGTGATCCTTCGAAATCGTAGGCCTTTTTTGCAGACGTGTAACCCGTGACATTGCTAAACGGAAATACGTAAACGAAATACGTATACAGTAGGCTAATAGAAATTTCAGCTTCTTTCGACGGATCGATAAACTCTCAAGTTACCTACTTTCTCCAATCTTTGCCTGCCTATCGTTACATTTTACATTTTATTGCCCCGCGATACGAATAAATTCGTTCCATTGTACGGAAACGATATACTTGATCGAACGTCGACCAACAGTTGCGTGGCTCGATAGTATTATTTATTACCGAAGGCAAAAGTTATTCGCATCGAACGATTGCTGGGTTTCCATTGCGGCGAAAGGGTTAACAAGCCTCATTATCGGCCAACGGATCACCAGGGAAAGTTAATCGCACAGATGCTATTTAATTTCAGCCAGGCTGGAAAGTACGTACATACACAATATTGGCTTGTCCAATAAGTTGGTGCAAATTTTTTTATCAACTTCATTTTTGCCAAAGATATTTTACATAAACCTCCGAAATGTCCAAACAATATTCCCGTTGGCTCGTTCTCGGTTCAGCTTCGAAAACTTTTGTCCCCCTCAGAGCTTCGCTCGTGTGTCGGCGAGTGTAACAGAGAACATGGTGCGCCTCGAATTAACGTTCCACATCCAAGGAATAGGTCGTTGTTGTTCGCCAAACGCAAACGCAAACGCAAACGCAAACGCAAACGCAAACGCAAACGCAAACGCAAACGCAAACGCAAACGCAAACGCAAACGGGACGCACGAATTAAGCGGACGTAGCGTGGAACCCGCAAAACGACAACTTCTACCTCCCGTAGAAAAGAGGTACCGTAGAGAAGAGAGCGGGTCGCGCAAAGAAAGAAAGAAAGAAAGAAAGAAAGAAAGAAAGAAAGAAAGAAAGAAAGAAAGAAAGAAAGACGGAAGCGGAGCAACGCAACGGAAAGAATAAACGCGTGTAAAAGCAAGAGCGGAGGAGGAGGGAAAGGGGATTCGATGGACAATACGAATGTGTTCGTGTGTACGCGTGCACGCGTGCGCAATAAAGTGCACAGAGGGTGAAATACGCAGGAATTGCTGGATAAAGACGACGGGTCTGGCCAAAGTTGCGCATTCACCCTCGAGCACCCAGTCGCCTCTCGTCTCAGGGACATTTAATATGCTGTGTCGGCGTTAGAGTTTCCACTGAACGACCAGGAAGCAGATAAATGCCGCGAAGCCGGTGGCTAACGTTCGACAAACTTTTCTACGGATCGGGGCACCGCCGCTCTATCGATTCGACCGGTTTTTTCAGGAACGTAAATGCAGGATTACTAGACCGTTCGATTAATAGAAGGGATAAGAGCAACGAGTGTTGCGTGTAGCTGCCTATTTTTCTTTCAGTTACAGACTTTTTGATACACCGTGCAGGACTTTTGTTGGATCGCGATAGAACCTCGTGGAGTAGCATGGGGATGAAAGAACGCGATTAGATTGGTTAGATAGAAATTACGTAGTCCAATATCTAGTCGCTAGAAACAGCGGTTCGTATAAATCATTTTTTAACTATTCTCCAGTCACCTTTCTCTCTCTATCTCCAATTGATTCCTTTCTCTGGTTGGTTATTACGCTGCGTGCATTTCGGGATATCGTTACAACTGCACCGAATTATGCACATCGTGCAATCTCTTTCAACTCGTTGAGCAAATAAATAAATAAACAAACTGGAAAGCAAGCGGTGTTGAGAAATAAAGAAAGAGAAAAAAGAACCAGGCTGTTCCCTCGAATGTTTTCTGTCTCGTTAAACGCTGCTTTTCACATGGAAACGCGAGAGCTTTTCCTCGCTATACTACGAGTAGAAACTGTTTTTAACACTCTGCATGTACACGCGCATCAACCAGTGTGGTATCGTAAAATCGTAAAATCGTAAAATCGTAACATTATTCGTCAACCACAAACTGACTGGTTGCTTTGTTTTCGACAAATTAAATTACACGAATGGAAAATAACTATTTACAAGCATTCCATCGTCTGCATGGCCAGGGGAACGATTTCATGATGTAAAAATCATAAGGGAGATGCGACATTGAAGGAACGTCAAGAGAAGCAGGAGATTTGAACAATGGAACATTATTTAAACGCGCTCGTGCACTGGTGCGTGCGTAATGACGAGGACGCATATGGATGGAATCATAGTCGAGATAAAAGAGTTTCATGAGTCATACACGTAGAATCTTGACTTGATGATCGTAAGTGATCCTTGACGCTTAACGGCTCCACGACCTCGATTTTGGTAAAACAAGCGGAAATTGGTTAAGCGTCCGCTTTCTGTCATTGTATGCGTCAGCGAATCTCTGACAATAGCGTTCGTAATGCGAAATTGCCATTTTCCAAAAGCATTCTCGCGGGTTAATTAACGTTTGTGCGTGATCTCTGTCGAAGGTGTTCCGGAATATGTATATTCTGAACAAATGTACAACACATTTTTACCGGCCACCTCTACGGAAACGATTCGACGAAAAATATTGAAATATAAATTCAACGTGAATTATAATATCCATTGGGGTAAATTTTTAAATGAGAATAATTATATACGATACTCATTTGCCGTCGCTATCGTACGTCGAATAAGTTGGTACGGATGTAAATGATAATGGCCACCAAAGAAAGACCTCGGTGAAATTGGTTTGCGTTGAGGAAAGTGAAATCTGCACGAGCGTCATTATGTGACAGCGTTTAACAGCGTAGAACGGCTAAAGCTCCAAAAATTAAAAGGTCCGTTTCACCATGAAAACATCTACGCTTATTAATTATTTTATTCAGATGTATTATCTAAATATAACTCTGATCTCATTTTTGATAGGACGTAGCCGTGGTCGGTGATGCAATGAAACAATCGAGATGGACAAATTGTTGTGGATAATTGATAGACAAAGTAATTATTCTCGAGAACCATTTGACTTTTCTGATTGACGAAAACGACGGATATTATACATGTTCAGCGAGCAGTGAGAAATTTGGGAAATGCCACTTTTTAAACAACGACTTTTGATTTGATTTTGATAATTGTATATAGTATATTGCAGATAAATGAGTAATACCGTTCTCAATTCTTAACCTCATACATATGTCACGTGCAACTTTACCCAGATATTCCCGTACATCGATAATAATAATTATTTACAAAAAACCATATCCACGCACGAATAAAAGTATAACAATTGTGCTAATCAATATGAAATGCAAAATAATACAGTTACAATACACTCTGCTTTAGTTCAAGCACTTGAATTTAAATGTAATTTTTTTCAATGCCATTTTCTACTTACGTTACAGCATTGCATTCAATTGAGACGCTTCAAATCATAGAACATTCGCAACCGTCTACTTCTATTAAGGAAGAAATGTAACGCGAGATATATAAACAAGTCACTCACTTGATTTCAATCATTTCATTGCACTAACAAATAATAATTATAAAAACGAATATTCAGATTTCAATTGCAAAAAAACATGAAGGGAAATAGTACTGGGCGCGCCATCTGCCGGTAGATGCGCGAAATTAAAAGGAATCCTCCAGACCGATTTGGCCGATAAAGAGCATCACTGCATCTTGTCCATCGTTTAAATATTACCTACATGTATATTGTAATTCATTTTCAGACAACACAAATTTCTTTATACAACAATGTAACGATTCAATTAACAATTAGTAAATATTATACATGGATGCTCATAAATATTGTTAATACGTGTAGTGCGCATAGCATAAATAAATGCACAATGACAAATGCGAGTAGTATGTTAACGCGCAAAATAACCAATGAATGTTGTAAAGAAAATTTTCGA